>QNGE01001124.1:103198-121193 GCA_008508345.1 Paragonimus westermani | reverse complement strand
GCGATTGAAACAACGAATGGAACGAGAAAGGCAAGTGTATGACAAAGGGGCTCATGAGCTACCAAGATTGGAAGAAGGAGATACCGTTTGGATTCAGCCGTTCGGTATGGGCTCTGACAGATGGGCCCCAGGGATTGTGGAAGGACGAGATGGAGAGCGTTCTTATGTGGTACGCACAAACCACGGGACATTAAGGAGGAATAGAGTACACCTACGGAAACAGGAAACGACGAACACAAGTTCTGGAGCAGCTGAATTCAGTTCCACTGAAGAGAACGAGTTCGTTCTACGAAACCGAAGAATACCGAAGATTCTTTAAAAAGGGAAGGATGTGGTGGAGTGCAGCCAATCGTGTACGCCATATTTGCATTGGCCAATCAGATTGTTTGACATTGACCTATATCTATAGTATCGATAACAGACTAGATGAGATGTTGTGCGCGGTGTAGTGAATACACATCTTGCTCTGAACCTGACTTGTTCTACATAGACGAGCAAGAACATCGGAAATAGGGTGTGGACAACGATCAGGTTATTGTGTAGAGTGTGCGACGTTCAACTCTGTGAAAAAATCAGCTAGACCTTGTTAGCTGTAACGAAGAATCAGAGGAATAGGTATTTTTGACACCAGCGATGGTGCACAGCTAGATTAATCTTGACAAGTTTTTTTTAGCATAGTAACTCAGGTAAGCAAACAGATATTGCGTTAAACTACAACATAAACTGGGAAGGTGAATGATTCTGTCAATTTATACAGTTAATATGAAATTGGCTAAACTTGAAAAATTTTCCCACCAACATTGAACACGAACAGAGACATATCAACCTAAGGTAGGTGTGACGTATGCTTGCTACTCATTTCCGACATTCATTCGGTTTTCGAAGTATCAATCCTCACTATATTAGCAGACACTGTCAGATCTAGATTCATGTTCCTTTCGAAGTGGTTCCGTGGAAATTGGGGGATGTCTGGTGACCGTCTGTTGAACAGTGCGTTGCGTGCTCACTAGCTTGAGCTTTCTTCGACAACGGTCAACAATCATGTAAGCTTGAGACTGCTACATCCTGTCTGAGATTCGTTATACTTGCTTAAAAATTAACCAGATTAAAGTCACTTAGAAACTGACTAGAGATTAAGATGTGAAAATTGGAAAAGATATTATTGCGGATTTAAAAGCTGTAAGTGTCTCAACAAGATCTGACCTTGAGATAGTTCCACACTTGCTACGAACCAGGTAAATTCCTTAGAATAGTTACAAAATACCTTCTCTCCAAATCAGTTACTCACGATGAAAACGAAACTTGTTCATTATAGAGGGATGACACATTGTGGAGAACCATTGTTTGCGATATTTTGTGATTCAGTAGCTGGTGTTTTGAAAATTCGTCAATTCTACTCGCACTTCCTCGTTGTGACACGGTCATCACAGGTTTGCGACTACACAAGCAGACCATACTGGTGATCAGTATGCGTGTACAGCAGGATAGAATTCACTTCAGTACAACTAAACTTAGTATGTTCAATAAGTGGATAGCTTTCACTAGATACTAGCATATTGTGGCCGTTGACGGTGGGAAACTTTGGTCACGGACGATCGTTTAAACCACGGCATATACATCAATATGCATGTGAAATATTCCATTCAACCTAAATGCCTGTCTCCGTTGGCCTTCTCTCTTTTTACTGTCCGCATTACTGGTCTTAGGGCTACATATTTTGTTGAATTCGTGCTCCTGTTCAAGCGAAAAGCTTCCGTTGCGTTCTCTGCTGGTAGCTTCCCCGTGGTTGGCACGACTTGATTAAAAATAACCTTGAATTGCTGCAGTCTAGCTTGAGCCTATCTCGCTAAAAGACATACCATTTGTTATAATTTCTTACTCAATAGTGCTAGCGCTTCAGATAAACGGCATATATGTGAACATTACAACAGGTCACAACCATATTCAGTGCACGAAGACTGTGTCGATATTTGAGACTGGTTTGAGTGTGGATTTATTGAAGTGACAGGTGACTAACCAGTATACAACGACTGCCACTGCTATACAGTACAGAAGGTTCTGAACTGGGATTATAACCCTTAACTTTCAAGAAGTCGATGCAGCGTGGATAAACTTGGAAAATCTTGACGAACCATAACAGAAATTTTATGATAGTGGTCGCATACTGAGCCACCCGGTTGAGAATAATCAGAATGGGAAACTGAGCTGCACTAAGCAATCTCAAATCGTTGGAAAAGAGGTACCTTTTATAGAGGAACAACAGTGTTTTCGACAGCTGTTAAATGACAAGCGTCCTCATGTTTTGATTGGCCAATTTGTTGCTGCTGTTCTACGACCTTGCATCTGGCACGTAGGCTGTTTGAAACAGATACGTATTCAACAGCATATAATCGCCGACTATGATTGGTTGGCGAAAGTTTGACCATAGTTCCGTCTTTAACAGCTTGTGTACGAGTAGCGACTAACTGAACCTCCTCCAATCAAGACACCGTTCCAGTCCAGACTCATTACAGTGGTCATCTGAAGATTATATATTGAAGAATCAGTAGCAATAGTGATTGAAGTAGTGGCTTCCTAGTGTCTCAGTTTCTTAAAAATTGTTACCGATTCCCTTAAAAGCTGTAACTATGGAGGAGTGGTCCCTAGAGGAGGGAAAGTTACATGTACTACTGAAGTGATCAGACCACGCTGATGTTCTAAATCACAGAGTGCTATCCAGATATAACCGCTTCACGTAATGGTTGTTGAACTGGAAGATGAGAGGAAGCTAGCTGGGACAGGTTAATTATTAATAATTCAAAGGTCTGACGGTGTGTGTCTCACACACAAGCGGGGTGGAAGGAAACGAAGAAGGAAACCAAATTTCTAAAAATGTAGAATGGAATATTAACCGGACAATGTCATTTTTCTTCGAAACAATCTCATTTCGGCCAAATGGGAAATAGAACCGTAGCGGATGTACAACTTAACGATAGTAGTAACGGCCGTGCCAGAGATAGCAAAAATAACAGTTCACCCTGTTTATTATCGATGATTAAGTGTTCAGTATGTCTAGATGCTGTAACCAGTGTAAAGTGAATCGTCACATGGACCAGCTCAGAAAAATAATGCTCACGCTGCTTCATTGCAGTTCCCATTGTCCTTTGAAAGCCCAAGGACAATCGTTCATGGTCCACCATCCTGCACTGTGTGGTGACCTCGAGGCGCCGAAAACATTTCTACTTCTCGTTGGATGAACGTGTTAAAACGTGAGAAAAATGGTGAGATGTTAGCTCTTCTGTAACGTTCACACAATTATGTCATTCGATCGAGTACGAGCTTCCTCCAGCTAGATTTAAAATCCAGTGTCTACTTGTGGCAGATGAATGCATTCAAAACTGCAGATCTTGATCATCCCTTTTAGAATTCGGTTTTCTTAACAGTAGCTGCCCATGAACGGGTCGGTGTAATCGGAAATGAGTGCAGGAACTCCGCCCGAACTTTGGTGTGCGGACAATTTGAGCTAAAAACATCCAGCCAACGAGAGCACAGAAGATCTTGTTAATATCACACCCGATTGCGACTTTATTCTGCATAACCCCATTCGTTCACCTCAGTTCAAGAGTTGGTCGTATTGTTGCGGGAAGGCGTTCAACAAAGCACAATCCTTATTGTCCAACACGCCGGTCTATGACGCAGAATTCCGATCCGAAACACACAGCCACGTTTCCGCTCACACGACGTGGGCACTTCGGTCCAGTGCGTGCGCGTGTGTGTGACCGACGCACTCCGTCGAGGGATTTTCCGCCTGACATCCCTCGTCCGTTGGACCGATCTCATTCGGTGATGACTCATACGGTCGCTCGTACTGCCCGCAGTCTATCCAATGTGGCACGTGACTCTATTCTGCGACCGTGTCCAATTATTCCGCCGAGTGTTCGAATTATCGTGATCCCAATCCGGTCATCTGTTCTAACTGAATCCACGACATACGAGCGCGTGAACAGATAACGGAATAAGGGTTAGTGAAACGACGGGTTCCGGAACAACGGTCAACGGTGATGAACAACGGACTACGGAGTATACATGATCACTTCCTAATATCCCGACCAACCCAAACACCCAAGGTTGACGCATGAACACACAAAAATGACTGGCCTGCGGACAGAGTTCTTCTTGTGTCACTCAATCCGAAGACAACATGGTCACATCCCCGTTCATATTCGTAGGGGTTTGGACTAGCAGCGAGGAAAGGTCAAAAGAATGGGCCGGACGATAGTTCAGACAGTGCAGGGAGCAGGCGTGTAGTCGGGATGGCAACAAGAGTTGTCACGACGGCTGAGGACGTTCGTGAAGGGTGGAGGAGTACATGATCCTGGCAACGATGAAGATCGCTCGCAAGTGTACTTTGCGAAACTTGTCACACCGTGTTTTCGGGGATCTGGCGGCTTCTCCGACATCATCCATCTCATTTGGCCTGCCACGTCTCGTCCGTTGCTCCGATCCAGTTGAGCGGTGACTCGCCCGATCGTCCATGCTGTCTCCGGTACGTTCGTTGTGGGCTTTTGGACGTACCCGGGCGCCGCGTTGAAGCATTTCGCCGAGATCTGGAGTACTCACACTTCCGTTTTGACAACCCACCACATTGTGTCCGCTCTGAGTGATAACCCCATTCACCTGTCCGTAAGATCCTTTGAATCTGTACGATTTCAACCAAATTCGAAAGGGGTGAAGATGTAACACCAAGAACATACAAAAACAGACAGACCTACATCTTCCAGAATAAAAATGTAGCAAGATAAAGGTTGAAACGTAATCAACAATAAACTTGTTAAATCGACGGCATCTGTTAACTTCAGTACCTTGGGATGGGACCTCCCGCAGCTATCCCTGAGCCAGTTCCATAGCTCTAAGTGCCATGAACACATCATAATCATATGCAACGGTACATACACTAGTTTTGGTCACGCACATTACCACATGGAAATCATGAAACTTAGATAGATTGTTAGATGTAGGACGAGTTGAGAAGCGAACATGAAAGTGTGACACCTCAGAAGTATCAGAATAAATAAGAATGGGTCCTGGGTAAAAAACACTCGGGTATAAGGAACAAACGTTGTTGCGCTCATCGTCCACGTCAGTGTTAATACGGATATTGCACTTACGGTCGTCTAGGTGGGAAAAGGCCTGCTCACCACGGGGTGAAAAGATATAATCGTTATTATCAAAGTCGAATGTTCATGGGAACGGATGTTACAATGACAGTCCACTGCAAATGCTGCCAAAGGCTCATAAGCATTAGTACCACATTGACTTCCGACATGAAGATGAGAAAACGGCCCACCATATAGATTCATAGTTTGTCCATCACGCCGCATTTTGTTGTCTGATGAACTCGATCAGTGTGAGCCTAGTGCGCGAAAGTCCGTCAAGGGAAAATTGAGTACTGTCGATTCAGTACGACCTCAGAATCAATCGGTGGTGCACAGGTGATAGAATCATATTTCACTGCCGAATACGGGTGGCAGATCGATGTTGATTGAACGAATGATTAACGTCAACTAACTCAGATGGTGCCAGCAAATCAAACCGTTCATATATGAAAGGCTGACGTCTGCAGTGAAGGCAGTGGTTTAATACGGTATTAAATAAAACACTAACGAACAAGATAAATGTAATGAAACCTTATTGTGATTCCTCTTGGGAAACTCACTTGTACGAAATCAATAGGCTGAATAATGCATTTTGTCAAATGAACATTAAACGGAGTAAACAATGTACGCTGAAATATGGTAATATTCGGACTAGAAACAAAATCGTTATATCGGAGGAATGGCATACTAAAGACGGTTTAGGAGTTACACCAATAGAGGGGAGCTTCAACAAAGAGCGAGCTGATCACTTGGTAAGAGAACGGTTTGATGAACCCAGAAGAAACAGTATGTCTGTTAAAACTCATTGAATCGTCATGAAGCAAAATTCTGTTGCAGCCAATGGAAAAGTGTGATTGATGCGAAATAATAATGAGCAGATAGTCACAATTTACTAGGAAGCCGGTGATGAATTTGAACATAGGCACCAAAGTGATAACATTATGTCACGTACACAACCCCACGAAAACTTTTCATCGATAAAGAAGCTACCGTCTCCATTAGCCGAATAAAGCAAGTTGGCAATATTTATTGGGACATGGGACATAAGAACCAGTGGACAGACGAAGTCATAAACCGCGAATGCTAACGTGGGATCGGTTACCACTTGAACGTCAACAAATGGAATTCAATAAGTCAACAACTTGCCAACAAGCAATCACAGCGGACTTCAGGAAATCGACAGACATCTTTTCTGTCTGTGGTTAAAAGAGAAACCCCTACTCCTGAATCAGCATATGTTTCTTATGTGTGCAGTCACCACTTACATTGTGTTGATCTCTAATTTGTCCATGTACGATTATTGCTTGCCAACGACTGGTTGGCGGGGAAAGTTTCCGCCATCATTCTTGATCGTGGTCTTTACTCCGTCGCGCATTGTCTGGTCTATTTTCTAACCAACGCTTTCTCATTCCAGTTAGCGATCAGATAGACTTGTCTGACGAATGAACGTGTTGATGCATGTGAGCACACACATTATTCGGGAGCAATTTTGTGTTTTGTTGGAAATGTGTAGATCTGTCAGTTAGCTCTTGATATCAAACCAATAGGGTTCAAGCTTGCTCCCGTCCCCTGTTATTCGTTTTGAAATCCAACGCTGACTAACAGGAAGCAGAAACGGCACGATTTCCAAAGGAAAAGTTTAGGTGTTTCACAGGAAGCACTAGTCTGCAAGCCCACGCTGTACTGGCTCACAGGCTCAAGAAAGATCCATTCGACGCTACAATTTTGTATTCTTTAAGGAAAACAACAGTGGCCATGTATGTACCAATGTGTGTTGGTTAGTGGTTATGCAGCAGTGGGACAGCTTACTAGGATAGTACGTAAAATTCATGTAAACAGATTGACGATATAAGAAGGTGTTGAATAGTAAGTGGTGCGTACTGAACTGCCAGATTAAAAAAAGCAGAGCAGCAGTGATCTGAGCGGTACTAAGTGATCCTAGTTCACTGGAAAAACAGTATGCTTTTGTGGAGAAGCGTCTTGCGTTTTGATTGACGTGTTTGTCGTTCTTTTCCATGATCATACTTTAAGCAGCTCGGTTGTTTTAGCCCAACATACACTCAGACAGCTTGTTTTAATCATCACCTTTTAGAAACAAATTCGACGTGACAGTTGATCATCGTTTTTAGTTGGTTGGTGTCGATCGACTAAAATTCAATTTGAGGCAGCTTGTGCGTAAGTACTGATTGATAGAAATTTCTTCAACCACGAAACCACTCCAGTCCACGTTCATTATAGGAGGTAGCTTTCACGCTAATGTTCAGTATGGTTCGTACTACATTCATCACAATACCATTCTGTAAACCATAATGAATTGTGAAGAAGATATCCTTAACAAGCTGCACTCCGAGGTTTAGGTCCATATCCTTACGGTTAGTCCAGTTCGGTGTACACCAGAACATGGACCGCGGCTTCACAGTTAAGAATCTAAAATGTGCACATTCATCAACCAGACTACACATCAGCTGAGCTTCACAAACGTGTCCAAGTCAACCGAGCTGGAGAAACAGACAGTACTGTTCAGTATACGTTGTTCTCATCACACGGAGCGGGAAAGCATTAAAACCATGCAGGGAAATCGGGTCGAATGAGTTGCTGTACTAGGCGCTCTTCAACGGTAGTCTGACGTCCTGTTGACACCAAAAATGATAAACATGCACAACTCATACTGGGAATTCGATTAGTCTACTGGTAATCTCATCGAACAATACATCGTAGCTGCCTCATCTACATAGGTAAGTATATTTTGGGAACATTCCCATCGCGTCACTGGTAAGCGTGAACTCGGACGCAGACTCCTGACAAAAACTCGGCGAAATTCAGTGAGGTTGAACGAAGAGCAAAACAACCGACTGATATAGACAGATTTCTGAGGACGATTTACGATGTTTGAGCAGTATTATAAACCAGGACTTTATTGTCAACAGACTTTAGGACTCGAAGTTAGTCAGCGGGATGTAGTAATACGCCCCTATGTTGACAGGTGAACGAAGCTGTTTCCAGTTGCGCAAAGAAATGGGACCGTAACCACAAATTTAAAAGTTAACCCGCGGTAATGATTTACCATCTGCCCTGGTAGTGTCTGAAATAAGTTGACACCATTATAGATGCACCTTCTAGCAACAGTGCCCGAATGCTAAGTTTTGCCTGTTACGAAACTCCTGCGGATGTCTAAGGAGAGCAGAGACTATCTACGTGTTATGGATGTGATTATGTTCTAGAAACTAAGTGACTATAGAAATCTGATCAGTGTAACCAAGGCTATTGATAGATTTGTTTTTCATGTGTTGACGTCAGACAGTAGAAGACTGCAGCAGCTATTATCTTCGATGATTGTGGAATCAGACTTAACGTACCATGGATGTGACATATTTAGCGAGTAATTTTTAAAAATATACAATGCTGACAAGCTTTACCATCAGTGGAACTCGAGTCAAGTACTTCTGTTCGAAAACAGTCTGGCTGGAAATTCTACATGCATGTGATGACTGTGATCAAATGTGAATGAAATGCAACATGGAAGATGGGAACAATTGTGGCGCAGTCCATTCCGATCGGATGACGAACTTATCCTTGAGCCTTAGTAACAATAACAAACAATTAGTGGGAGTTTGACCTTGACCAGTTTGCCATTCCAAAATCAAAAGTATTACGAATGTATCGGGTTGATTACTTCGAACGACACAGAACGTTGTCTTAGCTTTCCGGTAAGCCGTGCAAAATTTATCTGAGAAAATCGTCGGAAGCAAGAGAAGTTATTGTCTGTATCAGTGCGCTTTAGCAAATTAAAAGAAGATTGTGGATGTTTCACAGTGTTCTTAAGTTTGAGGTTTAAACTGAAATGAGTTTAAGTGAAATCAGCGGGGCAGTTAGCTACTAATTATTGACCGAGTATGAGCACAGATTTCAAGGTTTGAACAATCACAATTGGATCGGAGAAGGTCATCAATGAAAGTTCGGCCAATCCGAATGCAGATTGAAACGACCCGGGTGTGTGATCAGCTGCGTACGTGTGATCAGGCTTTATTCTCGAGCGAAAACGCGAAACTGCTCTAAAACACTTATCTTTCCGGATACTAAAATTAAAAACAGAATACATACGCTTCGAATAATAGTTGCTGAAGATGTGCTTGAAGTTAGTGACAGCTTGTAGTTTTCCTGGTAGGTTGTTCGGGAAAATAATTTCCCGGTAGTTATCCTGATGGGAATTAGTTTGAATTTTAAACTAACACTCAGCCTGTTTCAAGAATGTCAAATTTCCGTCCCATTTTTTCGTTTATCTGATCTCATCCCAGACAGGTTGTCATAATTTTGAACGGTTATTGTTCAGACACACGACGAATCAGTTAGCATACTTGCCAGGCCGTGTCTCACGGATGTCGCGGGAAACCAAATGGGATGATCACGCAAATTAACTCGCTTTGGAGGATGTTACTGCTACGTACTTCAATTGTGTTCTAGTTTTTTTTCCAAACAGAACAGTGTGGTGACTATAAGAAATCGATTCCAAAACATCTAACCCACCGATTCGCTGCTCGACTATTACCAATGGGAAGGTTCACTGTAGCCCCCCGAAATAAACTGTCTGATTGTAGGTAGTTAATGTTCTAAACAAAAGTGTATCAAGACTGTTGAAAAAAGAAAACCGAAATACGGAATAAACGCAATAAATTAAAACCATACCTAATGTATTGTATTGCACTTACCGTAGATGATTTTTGGTTGAATACTGCTGACGAAGACCACCCGAAATGACTCAAACGTCGAATTTTTAACTTTTGTACCTAGCATCTTTTTATAGCCAATTTGTTGAACAGATTATAGCCACGCTTGGAACAGAATCGGTTCGTGTGAAAAATTACACAGATTATTGAAATAACTGAGGTCCATTATTAGCTGTTAATGAAATGCTTTTCATTTGCGCGCTAGTGGATGGGGTTTAAACAATTCCAACACCCATTTTTCTGAAAAAAGGCTCACCGTGGCTGCTCTCATTTTGAAGACCTCGTCCGCATTCTGTACTATTTCCCCAGTGACTGTACCCCATAGTGCTGCACGCAGATTATTTAAAACAACTAATGATGTGAGTTGGAGGATGGGTTAGGTGAGCCGTGAGGCTAACCAGTTGTAAAGTCGATTTCATATTGTGCGTTCTTCGGTAAAAACACGGGGCGTGCTAATGTGAGAAACCGACGTCTGATTTTCATCCAGTGTTCCTAGCCCCGTTGTTCTTTCAGAGGAAAGTCCTGTCCGAACGCTCAGTTGGCTACCATCGTTTTTCTTAATGAAATGTGTACGCCTTTTTTAGGCCGTCCGGTCATCCGTGCCTTCGATATTGTCGTTAGCGCTGATCACTGCAGACAATTTCATATTCTGTCAAATTCGTTCGGTTTACACCAGTTGTTATAAGAGTTTGCTTCAGTCTAGTTGAATGATAGTTGTGCCCGTTATGGACAAGAGTTTTGTAGCTTTCACCTGGAAGTGATACCGCTTTGGACACAGTTGAGCAAAAGCTTTTGATAGAGATAGTTATTCTCGGTTGTCTGACGCGACTAACACATGAAAATGTGTGGCTTTCACCCCTAGCTTGTGGAAACTATGAACACGCTGTGAATGGATGTCCCCTAACCCAGAAAGAACAGTGTAAGTTTTTACACCACCACTACCAATGTCTCGGTATCGTAGGGGTGCGTGAGTATAAAGTGACTGCGGCTCATTCATCTGCTCTCTAATTACCTCAACTCACCACAATTCAATGGAGTTCAACAGATTGACGGTCAAATGCAAACATTCGTTTACTTATTGGAATATGAAGGGCAGATCGACGAGTTCCGACTACTTCAATGAAAGTCAAGTAAAAAACAATGTTTGTGGACATTGTATCGAATTTTTGAACTAAAATCATGTGAAAATCCGACCCGACCCAGTTTCCCTAAACATTCATCCCTCTGCATTCAACCTCCCCTATTTGTGGACATTAATTGGACCTTGACCTAGACGATTTTGTTTTGTCACGTCAAGTTGATGGTTGTGCGAATAGCCAGTTGTCGGTCACTGTACTTCACTGGAGTGGTGCGTGCACCCCCTTTTTGGAGGTCAGTCCATCCCCATTGTTTTGAACCTGTTGACTGCTCGGAAGAGCTCCTTTGTGTATGAATGCTCAACGTCTTCGTGGAAGATCGTACAGAAATTTATGGGTAAATAGTTCAATGCTCAGACGGAAATTCTCATACTTCAACATAATGAAGTCTCAAATCATACAGTCTGATCAACTAGAAAGGCCAGATAGTTCTTTTTGTACTGGGAATCAGATAGTCAAATCGGACAAAACAAGTATTCGGCTACTGCAATCAAAACAGACTAGACAAAAATAGTCCACTTAAGTAGAACGTACTAGATTTCGGTTCTTCTTGGAAGTTGTGTGAGTAACTCATGTAGCCGTCGGAACATTCTAAGTTGTTTTGAATTATTACTCAAGACTGCGATGTGCCAACTGTCACTTCAAAGAAAGTGTTTTACTCGAATGTGGTTTACACAGTGAGAGTAATCGTGTTAGCTGTTGTTCCGTGATACACCGTCAAGTCGTTACTACATTCGCAGTACAAATGTTAGTGGTGTGAAAGTCATTTCCAGCAATGTACGAAGGAGAAGTGTTATGTTCTTCCACTAGTTTCCATAAGTCCTCTTTCTTTCTGCGCAACCTATCTTATAATATGACGTGAAACACGTGGTGACTTCGCCGGTTTCATTTCTCTGGCATTCACTCGTGTGCCTCATCCAACACTTTTAGCAGCGAGCATCTGTCTCTTCTGTTGCTACGAAAGATCCGTTATGCTCAACAACATCAAAGTCACAGTATTACAGTGTCCACAAGTAAATCTCCATATATTTTCACATAATTTGCTACTACACAGTCAAATCATAAGACAGCATACACATTCATAAATGCTCAGAAAGAGAACAGAACTCACTGAGTGTTAAGATGAAACATGGAGCTCACAAAGTCTTTTTCTGCACACTGCTGAGTCTGGTAATAGTGTATAACAAAGTCTCAATATGTTTCAGTGCTTGAGTTAAAGGCCAGCCAAGATGCTGAAGCAACTCGAGTAGTTTTATGATGGTCTCATAAAATGTACGTGCACGAAACAAAGAAGAGCACACTGAACAAATGGAATAACGTTGAACTATATCTAACGGGAGTTGCTTGAATTTAGTAAGAAACGTCTAGACTATAATCGGACAGGTTAAAGGTATGTTTGAACCCGTTGCATCAACACTATGCTGAAAAGTATCAGATTGATTTTAGATCGGATAAGCTTAAAATGAGTAGGATTACGAGATCATACGAAACAACGTAAGGTATGGACCAAGACGTCAACTGAACGACTGACTTTGACCCATTTAAGAGGTGAGGCTGGTCAAGAAAATGACACGATCCATAAGTGAAGGTTCTGCTAGAATATGGACAGATTATACGGGTTAGATCTGACGGCTCCCGTTATGTCCGGAATTCCGTTACTTGCCACTATTGGCTTGCCAAACTTCACTCTGTCGATTGTATGAAAGGAGATAGTTACATTTGAAAAGTGGTTTAACTCCGTCAGGTGTGCCAACATTGTGTCGCCAATTATCTCGAATGTACTGTCGTTTAATCAGGTCAGGTTGTGTTCGCAGACTCACTGCGTTGAACATCACAGTGTGTAACCAATACAACCGGTTCCTGAAAACCGATTCACGGGGTTTCTAAGATGTTTAGAGACTGGGAGAAGATGGAGACATTTATGAATATCTGAATCTGAGTCGGATATTGTGGAAAAGAGTGGGGAAACCCATTGAATATTATAATTTCGGGAGTTCGACAGTAAAAAGATTATGGACACCAATTGGAAGCCTAATGACAGATTATCAAGCACACTATACACGTACATTTTCATGTAGCAAACGAATGTCGACTAACAGCAAGGGAGAGACTTAACGTATCTTCGCCCTATCATAATTGTCCGGATGTTCAAACTGACTTATTGTTTTAAAAGTATGCACCGCGTCTGCCTTTGGATTCATCAACGGGTGACGTTCATAACCCAGACTGGACACACCTGGAATTGGGGGAAATGTTGTCTGTAAGGTAGACGACTCGTCTGATGTTAAGGTTTCAGGAGGTCTCGCCCGGAATGAAGGCTATGATAAGATAAACTACATTTCCTAATTGGTGACGATGTCGGCGGTGGACTCTGCGTGCTGAGATTACATCTCCTATTGTGAAGAATCAACAAACTGGAGGTGTGAGTACTCCAGATCTCGGCGAAATGCTTCAACGTGGCGCGCAGGTACGTATCGGAGACAGCATGGACGATCGGACGAGTCACCGCCCAACTGGATCGGAGCAACGGACGAGACGTGGCAGGCCAAATGAGATGGATGATGTCGGAGAAGCCGCCAGATCCCCGAAAACACGGTGTGACAAGTTTCGCAAAGTACACTTGCGAGCGATCTTCATCGTTGCCAGGATCATGTACTCCTCCACCCTTCACGAACGTCCTCAGCCGTCGTGACAACTCTTGTTGCCATCCCGACTACACGCCTGCTCCCTGCACTGTCTGAACTATCGTCCGGCCCATTCTTTTGACCTTTCCTCGCTGCTAGTCCAAACCCCTACGAATATGAACGGGGATGTGACCATGTTGTCTTCGGATTGAGTGACACAAGAAGAACTCTGTCCGCAGGCCAGTCATTTTTGTGTGTTCATGCGTCAACCTCGGGTGTTTGGGTTGGTCGGGATATTAGGAAGTGATCATGTATACTCCGTAGTCCGTTGTTCATCACCGTTGACCGTTGTTCCGGAACCCGTCGTTTCACTAACCCTTATTCCGTTATCTGTTCACGCGCTCGTATGTCGTGGATTCAGTTAGAACAGATGACCGGATTGGGATCACGATAATTCGAACACTCGGCGGAATAATTGGACACGGTCGCAGAATAGAGTCACGTGCCACATTGGATAGACTGCGGGCAGTACGAGCGACCGTATGAGTCATCGCCGAATGAGATCGGTCCAACGGACGAGGGATGTCAGGCGGAAAATCCCTCGACGGAGTGCGTCGGTCACACACACGCGCACGCACTGGACCGAAGTGCCCACGTCGTGTGAGCGGAAACGTGGCTGTGTGTTTCGGATCGGAATTCTGCGTCATAGACCGGCGTGTTGGACAATAAGGATTGTGCTTTGTTGAACGCCTTCCCGCAACAATACGACCAACTCTTGAACTGAGGTGAACGAATGGGGTTATGCAGAATAAAGTCGCAATCGGGTGTGATATTAACAAGATCTTCTGTGCTCTCGTTGGCTGGATGTTTTTAGCTCAAATTGTCCGCACACCAAAGTTCGGGCGGAGTTCCTGCACTCATTTCCGATTACACCGACCCGTTCATGGGCAGCTACTGTTAAGAAAACCGAATTCTAAAAGGGATGATCAAGATCTGCAGTTTTGAATGCATTCATCTGCCACAAGTAGACACTGGATTTTAAATCTAGCTGGAGGAAGCTCGTACTCGATCGAATGACATAATTGTGTGAACGTTACAGAAGAGCTAACATCTCACCATTTTTCTCACGTTTTAACACGTTCATCCAACGAGAAGTAGAAATGTTTTCGGCGCCTCGAGGTCACCACACAGTGCAGGATGGTGGACCATGAACGATTGTCCTTGGGCTTTCAAAGGACAATGGGAACTGCAATGAAGCAGCGTGAGCATTATTTTTCTGAGCTGGTCCATGTGACGATTCACTTTACACTGGTTACAGCATCTAGACATACTGAACACTTAATCATCGATAATAAACAGGGTGAACTGTTATTTTTGCTATCTCTGGCACGGCCGTTACTACTATCGTTAAGTTGTACATCCGCTACGGTTCTATTTCCCATTTGGCCGAAATGAGATTGTTTCGAAGAAAAATGACATTGTCCGGTTAATATTCCATTCTACATTTTTAGAAATTTGGTTTCCTTCTTCGTTTCCTTCCACCCCGCTTGTGTGTGAGACACACACCGTCAGACCTTTGAATTATTAATAATTAACCTGTCCCAGCTAGCTTCCTCTCATCTTCCAGTTCAACAACCATTACGTGAAGCGGTTATATCTGGATAGCACTCTGTGATTTAGAACATCAGCGTGGTCTGATCACTTCAGTAGTACATGTAACTTTCCCTCCTCTAGGGACCACTCCTCCATAGTTACAGCTTTTAAGGGAATCGGTAACAATTTTTAAGAAACTGAGACACTAGGAAGCCACTACTTCAATCACTATTGCTACTGATTCTTCAATATATAATCTTCAGATGACCACTGTAATGAGTCTGGACTGGAACGGTGTCTTGATTGGAGGAGGTTCAGTTAGTCGCTACTCGTACACAAGCTGTTAAAGACGGAACTATGGTCAAACTTTCGCCAACCAATCATAGTCGGCGATTATATGCTGTTGAATACGTATCTGTTTCAAACAGCCTACGTGCCAGATGCAAGGTCGTAGAACAGCAGCAACAAATTGGCCAATCAAAACATGAGGACGCTTGTCATTTAACAGCTGTCGAAAACACTGTTGTTCCTCTATAAAAGGTACCTCTTTTCCAACGATTTGAGATTGCTTAGTGCAGCTCAGTTTCCCATTCTGATTATTCTCAACCGGGTGGCTCAGTATGCGACCACTATCATAAAATTTCTGTTATGGTTCGTCAAGATTTTCCAAGTTTATCCACGCTGCATCGACTTCTTGAAAGTTAAGGGTTATAATCCCAGTTCAGAACCTTCTGTACTGTATAGCAGTGGCAGTCGTTGTATACTGGTTAGTCACCTGTCACTTCAATAAATCCACACTCAAACCAGTCTCAAATATCGACACAGTCTTCGTGCACTGAATATGGTTGTGACCTGTTGTAATGTTCACATATATGCCGTTTATCTGAAGCGCTAGCACTATTGAGTAAGAAATTATAACAAATGGTATGTCTTTTAGCGAGATAGGCTCAAGCTAGACTGCAGCAATTCAAGGTTATTTTTAATCAAGTCGTGCCAACCACGGGGAAGCTACCAGCAGAGAACGCAACGGAAGCTTTTCGCTTGAACAGGAGCACGAATTCAACAAAATATGTAGCCCTAAGACCAGTAATGCGGACAGTAAAAAGAGAGAAGGCCAACGGAGACAGGCATTTAGGTTGAATGGAATATTTCACATGCATATTGATGTATATGCCGTGGTTTAAACGATCGTCCGTGACCAAAGTTTCCCACCGTCAACGGCCACAATATGCTAGTATCTAGTGAAAGCTATCCACTTATTGAACATACTAAGTTTAGTTGTACTGAAGTGAATTCTATCCTGCTGTACACGCATACTGATCACCAGTATGGTCTGCTTGTGTAGTCGCAAACCTGTGATGACCGTGTCACAACGAGGAAGTGCGAGTAGAATTGACGAATTTTCAAAACACCAGCTACTGAATCACAAAATATCGCAAACAATGGTTCTCCACAATGTGTCATCCCTCTATAATGAACAAGTTTCGTTTTCATCGTGAGTAACTGATTTGGAGAGAAGGTATTTTGTAACTATTCTAAGGAATTTACCTGGTTCGTAGCAAGTGTGGAACTATCTCAAGGTCAGATCTTGTTGAGACACTTACAGCTTTTAAATCCGCAATAATATCTTTTCCAATTTTCACATCTTAATCTCTAGTCAGTTTCTAAGTGACTTTAATCTGGTTAATTTTTAAGCAAGTATAACGAATCTCAGACAGGATGTAGCAGTCTCAAGCTTACATGATTGTTGACCGTTGTCGAAGAAAGCTCAAGCTAGTGAGCACGCAACGCACTGTTCAACAGACGGTCACCAGACATCCCCCAATTTCCACGGAACCACTTCGAAAGGAACATGAATCTAGATCTGACAGTGTCTGCTAATATAGTGAGGATTGATACTTCGAAAACCGAATGAATGTCGGAAATGAGTAGCAAGCATACGTCACACCTACCTTAGGTTGATATGTCTCTGTTCGTGTTCAATGTTGGTGGGAAAATTTTTCAAGTTTAGCCAATTTCATATTAACTGTATAAATTGACAGAATCATTCACCTTCCCAGTTTATGTTGTAGTTTAACGCAATATCTGTTTGCTTACCTGAGTTACTATGCTAAAAAAAACTTGTCAAGATTAATCTAGCTGTGCACCATCGCTGGTGTCAAAAATACCTATTCCTCTGATTCTTCGTTACAGCTAACAAGGTCTAGCTGATTTTTTCACAGAGTTGAACGTCGCACACTCTACACAATAACCTGATCGTTGTCCACACCCTATTTCCGATGTTCTTGCTCGTCTATGTAGAACAAGTCAGGTTCAGAGCAAGATGTGTATTCACTACACCGCGCACAACATCTCATCTAGTCTGTTATCGATACTATAGATATAGGTCAATGTCAAACAATCTGATTGGCCAATGCAAATATGGCGTACACGATTGGCTGCACTCCACCACATCCTTCCCTTTTTAAAGAATCTTCGGTATTCTTCGGTTTCGTAGAACGAACTCGTTCTCTTCAGTGGAACTGAATTCAGCTGCTCCAGAACTTGTGTTCGTCGTTTCCTGTTTCCGTAGGTGTACTCTATTCCTCCTTAATGTCCCGTGGTTTGTGCGTACCACATAAGAACGCTCTCCATCTCGTCCTTCCACAATCCCTGGGGCCCATCTGTCAGAGCCCATACCGAACGGCTGAATCCAAACGGTATCTCCTTCTTCCAATCTTGGTAGCTCATGAGCCCCTTTGTCATACACTTGCCTTTCTCGTTCCATTCGTTGTTTCAATCGC
>QNGE01001124.1:70831-89993 GCA_008508345.1 Paragonimus westermani | reverse complement strand
AGGGTAGGTTGAATGCAGAGAGGTGAATATTTAGGGGAATTGGGTTGGGTCGGATTTTCACATGATTGTAGTTCAAAAATTCGATACAAACAGTATCATAATTTTTGATAGTAAAGTGTTTTGGGATGTGGGTCGATAATAAACTCGTGGTTTTAAGACTGTCAGATGAAGAGATTAACTTTATGTCAGTTAGTGACAAACACCCTGCCCATAGTAGTTGGTTCTATGTTATGTGGCAGGGTATCGATTTTTCAGGAACAAGACAAATGAGGCTTGAAAAGCACTGTGCTGACACACAATAGTTGTCACATATTGAACAGTGCAAAAGAGTTTAACCTCGGCTGTATTTGGTCACGTGAAAACAACCAGTTGCACCTCCCTCACGCGTATTAGGCCGATTCACTTGTATGGGGGTGCATTTGACGGCACCGATGAAAATGTCCAAATTCATGCACTCACAAAGTCTGACATTCAGCATTCATCTACTGATCGTTTGCATAACTATCTTGCTAACCCGATTCGGGTGTTAAGACTTGTCACAAAACACCACCATCGCTGATGTTCTCGATGAAACAACCCTCTCTCCCTTTTCTTTCCCCACCAAAAGACATCCGAGCCAAATCGTGATTAATCGTTTTCACTCCAGTAACCAGATAGTGTGCAGTCAGGCATTAAACACTTTGGCCTATTTTCTTTGCCAGTCTGTCCGAACTGTCAAGTTGGCCACAGTTTCCGTCTCTCTTCCAAGACCACCAAATATATCCTCGCGCCGTTCTCACGAATGAAAAGTAGTCACTTTGAAGAGTTTTCTTCAGTCAGCCATCCGTTCATCTTTTACTTTCTGTTAGCTGTCTAGAGATTATTTTGAACCGGAACATATTCTGGTCGTTTAGTCATAATGTTTTCTTCGACAAAATCAGAAAACATTCATTCTGTGTCCTCTGTCCGAAGTAGTTTTCTACTAAACCTCAATTATTCGGTTAATTAATCAGTGTGTATGGACTGCTCCATTTTTCAGCAGTTATTAATGTCCAGTTGGTTATTTGAGAGCTGACAAGTCCTAAGTGAATGGCACGTTTTTATGGGTTGTGACATGGGTTACGTTTAGAAATCAATGGAAACCATTTACCTAAACAATACCAAACACTGTATCGGCCGTATCGAAAACCCACTTCTGAAACCTATTACAACCTGACTTTTCCTGATCAGACCATCACCAGCTACCTTACGGCTTACTCTCCAGCAGCCGGACTGAACAAAGCGCCACATGCGAAACACTTCATTGGTACACGGAGTACATGATCCAATTAGCACAAACCATTGTCTTTCCATTATCTCGGTTACCTGGCAGAAATAGTATCGGTTGCATACCGAAAACATACGCGTATATTTAGCAGGAACGGATCGAATTTCTAACCTATAGGGCAAGACGAAACACAGGCAGATTGCTAGCATCACGCTTAATCAACAGTATGAGTTTTTGTAGCCCCACAACTGACCAAGTTTTGTGACACAGTGAAGGAAACATTACTGAGCGAACGTGCCAAAACGATCAAGATGGATGAAGCGAGCAACAGTCTGAAGCACTGTGTCTGAAAACAATCACCCGGTTATGGTCAGCTCAATCTCGTAACGATGTTACGTTTTGAAAGTACAAGGGTGTGCCATACAGGTAAACCGTGTAATTTAACCTGTTCAACACAGTTCGCTTGTTATCAGCAGAAACCTCAGTTCTACTATTATACCGAGTACGTGTAAGCCCACTAGGTGGCAGGAGATCGACTCCTGTATTCTTGGGACTATCCAGTATTCCTTGCGAGACATTACATATCGCATAGTTTAACGGGTAAGAAAAGCGTGGAACAAGGAAGGTTCGAGAGAGCTACTCACCGCCATACATCGAAGATAGGCAAAAAATAGGTTTTACTTATTCTAGATGTGACAGAGACAAGGCAAAACCTTTGTGCTTATGAATTAATCAATGTTGTGATACGAGTTTTAAGGATCACTGGTTGTTGATAAACACAAACCAAAAGGTGTCTGGTTAGTTTCCCATACAGTACCAAAAGCTTAGGTAGTTCAGACAAGTTTTTTGAAAAAAAATCTCTGACAACAAATGGCAATCGAGAGTCATTCAAGCCGTTGATGAACGAAAAAAGTGATTAGATGCACTTAGCAAATGACCTGGCTTTGGCCCACTGATACTCACTGCATTGATGGTTTAACCAAAGTTTTCCAACTGTCCAAGAGCAAGAATTAAGTGATTTGGGGGACGCTTCAATACGGATAAGTGGTAGAGTAAGCTGCTTATCGTAAACCACTTATATCATACAGAACCTCAACAGAAACTGTGAGATGGTGATCAAATTTTGGTGGAGCACAGAGTGGAGAAATTAGGTTGTAGTACGTCAGTAGCGAAATACGGGCAGTCACATTGAGAAATTAGAGAAGACATGAATTCACCAAGCGTAAATAACGTCCGGTAAAAGTTACAGGAAAGGATAAGATTTTGCGTTCTAATTAACTTTTTTTTAATCCATCTTAAGTCACTGAATACAAGTTGGCAAAAAAGTTGTATATACATATTACTGAAATGTCAAAAGCGACGAGTTCTCGAGGCACTGAAAGTTACATCACGCTTCGCATTTCTTGAACATTGCTGCCTCAGAAGTCAGTCACTGGAATACGAACGGTATTTATTTAGTATTAGTGTGCACCCAGTTGGGAACAGCATGATTTTATCCTTCGCATCAGAGTCACCAACCGATATCTACATGTGAAGAATCGATGCATGCACTTATAACAATATTCGAAGTTATCAAGCAGAACTACAATCGAGTCAGCTATGCAATACCTTATAGATTTTAACTGCAACACTAGTGCTGTAAGCGAAGAAAACGGATGGTACAAGGTTCGTTGGTCGGGTGATTTACACATTGGGTACACATTTCAGCAAAACACACACTCACTTGCATACACCAGTGATCCAAAAATGTCACGACTGTCTACGTTCGATTCATCATTTCATGCCAACATGCATTCCAGTGTTTTTGTATTGTCCCGGATCTTTGTACCCATTTTATGTGCCGCTTGTAACTTTTCAGGATAATTCCCTAGTTCAACACTACCAACTCCAATCACGTGCTTGTGCACTTCATACATGTTTTACGCACAGGAAAGCAAATCGAAAACACAGTTCCCTTTTCCAGATGCATGACGAATTGTGAAGTCATGCTCCTGTGGTCGTAAGGCCCAACGAGCCAGGTGTCCTTGAAAGTCCTTCGCCGATTTAATGCAATCGGGTTTGTAGACGGTCTCTGCATGGAAACGTCAGTCGAACAAGTACGGCCTCCATTTTTCCAAGGCCCACATGCTCGTCAAATACTCCCTATCAGACGTTGAATATTTTTGTTCGATAAGAGTTAGTACACGACTGTCATACCACATCGTCTTTCTGTTTCAGTATGGTTCCGATTTCTACATCACTCTCATCCGTTGCGACAACGTAGCTCGGTTCAGACACCAGTAATTTCAAAGTCAGTTGTTCCTCCACCGTCAATTTCTGGATTTTAACAAATCCCTGGTTGATTTTATCTAGAAAGTGCAACTGGTAATTCTTATTTTAGGTAATTTAAAGTATCACTCACAATTGATCGCAGCTATTGCATTCTCGTGGACTTTCCAGTCGGCCCATTTGAAAGGAAGCACTAGACTCGGGTTTCGTTCTCATTAGAGCTCATTAGCAGTGCATATATGTGTCACGGCTGGGACTAGAACTCCGGTCACGCTTTCATGAGGACGAAACTCGAGTCTAGTGCTTCCTTTCGAAAGAAGACGACTGGAAAGTCTATGGAAATGCGACAGCTGCGTTCAATTCTGGATGATGTTCAATCTATATGAAATTTAAAACATTAAGTCCCCTTAATCCAGCTAGTCAAAGCAGAGGGAAGACATACATCTCGAGTTTTTAACGTTTCGATTTATTCTCATCAGTTGCCGACGCAAAACCAGCAAATTTTATACAAGCACAATAAATGAACGAACCAATTACATAGTTGGTGTAACGCGCCTGTTTCAAAACACTCTTTCCCGGCTTGGATGCTATGCTCGGATCCTTGTTGTACGGCTTCACCCAGTCTACTAGCGCTGAGTCAGGTAGAACACGACTGAGTAGGAACACTCTTTAATGCCTATTACCAGTTCCACAAGTGAGTGAAATGCATGTGATTATATATTATGAGTTAGTCGCCAAATATAGCCAACTACACGTTGAACCAATATCCATTGGTTTTAGGCATTTCGCAATTAGATTGCCCAGTAGGGTCAGTTCCATAGCCGTTGCACTCGGATTAGTTCATCGGGCCAGCACGATATCCACGCCAACCTTCATGCCTAATCCGAGTTGGTTCAACGGGAAAACTGCACGCCAGTGTTTAGTTGATGAATCAGTTCGTCAGCCGTCATCGATGAAATGATGAGGTTATTTCGATGATGTCTCCTCACAACAGTTTTGACCTTTTGTGCACTAATGGCGACTGACTGCTTCAACGACTTCTGTGCACACAAAACTGACCGACATTGTTTAATTAGCACCGCCTCACCAATGGCTAACAGTTTCGGTTCGCGAGTACGTATCAATATCCCAAACGATGCAACAGGGTCAACGAGGTGAGCGGTTGGCAGCAGTCAGTACGTCGCCTTTTCAGACTGCAGTTAACCACTTAGGAATGTGCTCCTTCATACACTGATGCAATCGCCGTACTGTCCTGCTTATGTAGACATCACTGCAACTGAGATTGAAGTGGTATACTACGGAAGAGACAGACTGATCGGTTGTGTGTATAATCGCTATGGACAGCTAATCCCCTAGTGCTTAACAGGATGCTCATTTGGGTATCTGGGTAGGTGCGTTGCAAAGCCGACATTAATTTGTGACTAATGTTATCGCTTACTACTTTTGGCTATTCCTACTTACTGTAGATATCCACAAACCTTTCAGGATAGTCGTTTTCCACTAGCGTCTTCCTATTAAACTCTTCTTCTTCCTCCGGTCGATCTGTAATGCAAACTATTCTGGCTCTGTGAACTAAAAATTTCACTAACCGTCACTTGTAAACAATAAGTGCGAAACTAGAGAACTGTAAATACTATCTGCCCCATGTTGACTTTCGATAAACAGGTCGTTGTGACGTGCCACATTGACGTCTAGTTATAAGAATATCTAAGAATGACAAGTGACTGTTAACTTCCACCTCATTAGATACGGTGAGATTTGGGTGGATGGAGTTCACATAATCATAAAATGAAGTGAAAACATTTATCGGTAAAAACTGGAACGTAATCCGCGCAACGTCGTCTGCAAATCAGGACCCTCGAAATCCTTTCCTGGAACTGCCTTTCAAACACTCCCAACAATACGTCCGCTAATATGGGACCGAATGGGTTACATATAGCTACACTCTCAATCTATCTCAAAATAACATCTTCGAATTCAAACAGAATTGTTTCCGTACAAGCAAAAATGAGAACCGTAAGAAAATATGGTGGAATACCTAAATTTACATCTTTACTGAAAATAAAACGACATAATAACTTAGCAGTCTCATGCTACGGTACGTTAGTAAATAAGGAGTCTACGTTGACCGACTACATCATCTGTGAACTTACTGAACTGTTCTCCAAAATTTCTGCTAGATCGAAAGAATTGCAAACACAATTGAGAGATAACAATTCACGAACTGTTTTAAAGATGTCCGCTAACCATCGCGCAAGTTTGAGGTACGCCGAATTGTCGGTGGATTATATCGGTCGTAGTGAGCTGCACACTCTTGGGAGTTTTGGTGAATCTCTCATTCCTGATTTCTGCGTGATTGTTGGTTCCAGTTTCTTGTACTATGTGTAAAAATTTGCTGGTTTTACGTTGGCGACTGATGAGAGTAAACCGAAATGTTAACATCACGCGGTAACTCCTCTTTCCGTTTCGACTAAAAATTTTTGGGATTTCGTATAGTGGATTTGCGGGGTCATAAAAGTTTTGTCTAGTCGGCTGTAGAACCCAACGCGACCAACGAGCTGTCACATCGGAATAGCCATGATTGTCATTAATTTTTCCGCCAGTGGTTGGACCTCACTCTGATCGACCTTGTGCCCTAATAATACCGCGGCTGCTTTCGTCAGGTACGAATTTCGACTACTGCTCAGTAGGCCGTCTTGTTCAATCCTGTGCCACACACCTGAAACATGTAACGTACGTTTCGCCTCAATAGCGCTGTAGATGACGTTGTCGTCTCCATGGACAACAATGCAATTCGTCCAACACCTTGAGCATTAGTCGTCTGAACTTAAAAGAGGCGTCCCACAGTCAAGACGACGTACGTTTGAACCGATACTGCTTTTCTCCTACCTTGAACGCTGTTTGCTTGATCGTAAATTGCCAATATCTGAACCGCAAATTCAACATCGCAAATGTCGTGACGTTCTGGAGCTTATCAAGAATTTCTGACGCCGGTCTTTGATGACCAATGATACCAACAACCTTGAATTCGAAGGGTGTTCAATAAGAGGATGACTGTTCAGTTACACGATAAACTAATGTATCGACTCTCAGATGATCCGGACCGACTTGAAAAGATATATCCCGAATAAACCATCCTCGCAATTGGAACTAAAGAAAATGGCTGCCCGTAAGTGATCAGCTGAACAATGCTAGCGCTCACTGTCATTCACGTTTGCTAGGGAGTTCATTGTTTTACGATAGTACATTCGGAGCATCATAGCAGGCGGCAGTAAACCCCATCGATCTTCAGTCAAATCTTCATTCTTTCTTGCACAAGGGGTAAATATGTACAAGGTGAGAACGTTAGTTGTTTGTTTGACTGAGTATGAAATGTGAGTTTTGCGAACATGCTGTCACGACCATTAATCAAAATCACGTCGCTGTGGATCAGAACAAACGTTCATGACACTATCACACACATTAAAGTATCTACAACCGTACGGCTCATTCTTTAGTCCAGTCAAAGTGGTCTTCTACAGATTCAAGGTGGCTGAGTGTACTCGAAGTTGGTACACTTTGAGATGGTCGATGTCACTTGCTGCAGTACTGATATGTCTGTATATAGATTTTTCTCTAATTTTGTCGTATAAAGTCAGAGATTTTCTGAGTTCATTGGTTTCGGGTCGAATAGTGTTGTCTTGTAAAAATGGTTACTACGATTTATAAAACTACAGTTGTAAGCTATCCAAATCCGTTTGTTGTTACTATCTACCGCCAACGTTCTTGGTTTTTGGTCTTCATTGTGAATCGTACCGAATGGACGGTTGAACACACCGAATTTGTGTTCCGATTGCTAAAATGAACTGGCCAAAAATGTACGCTAAATGACCAGCTGGCAAAGTTAGCATAAATGGGACAAGAAGAAAGGAAAACCTAGACTTCTGTAGAATAATTGCCCTCAGTCCGATCAGTGGAGCATTGGAATAGAAGGTAAACAGGACAACACTCATATGAATATAGTTGTCAAGCCCAACACAACCGTTCATTAGGTTAAACCTATACAAACATGGAGCAAGGACTTTAAGATGTTTCGCCCTGCCTATTGGGTTAGTTGAACAATGTGTACTGGATGTTATGATGAAATAATTTTATCTAGTTAGAAACATCGTATAAACGTCTTATTCTTCTGTCAATGTTGGTGAGTCGTAAAAAAGCGAACATGCTCAACCCCCGTTGAGATGTGTCTGTCACTGGAGTAAAATGTGAGCGAGGCTATTTGTAAACGATTCTATAAACCCGTCTGTTCCTATTCACACATATTTGCCATTTACTGTGAGACACGGTTGACCAGACAACAAATAATGTCTGACGTTGGCAAAGTAACGGCGACTTGTTGGAGAAGATAAAATGTCCCGAACATGATGGATAAGTTCAGAGAATGACATCTCAAGATGTTTATCTGTTTGCCGAGTCTTAATAGAAACGAGTGTTCGCCATATTAAGAAATGTCGATGAAACATAAAACACGTCACGGGAAATCAGTAGTTCGGTTTGCTACACATTTCTTCCTGTGACTGAATTGGACATATTCAAGAAAGGCAACGTCACATTCATACAATTTTCATTGTGTTTCCGTAAATTCCACTAAAACAATATAATTTGATGGAGTAGTGAAAATTGAGCAATTGAATCACATACAGTTTATCAAAACAAGGCCAGTATCAAACGATGATATAACTGATCAACCCACTACAATTATCTTCATTGTTAACGAGAAGTCAGTGAACCTCTGGGTACAAGTATAGTAGTGGGCAAATCCTTCATCCGGAACTGTGAAAGGGGTTCATAAATATTCACACTATTTATACCTGCCGAGTTTTTACTAGAGGACATTGGGGCTTGAAATTATACACGAAAAACAACGAGACCAACCTATTGATAATAGCTGAAAAGTTAGGTCGTTTGTTGCAAGTCGTGGAATAATTATCCGGTTGTCTTTCGAGATAATCAGGTTAATTGACCAATTCTGATCAGTTGTTCTCAGTCAAGCCATTACGTTGGCTGATTCCATCAAGTGCATTATAGGGACAGCGCGATAATTTCTAATACATGGGTTCCATTATCAACATGAGGATTCGTATTCATATCTCAGCCCGAAAAAGGACACGCGCTACTGCTGAGCTCGGCCAACGTTTTTATCCAGATCGATTAACCGGCTGAGTGTGAATTGTGCCACTAGATGTTTACTGTGTTCAATTTATGATATTCGTTGTTAAAAACATTCCACAGTCATGAAAAATTGAAATGACAAAATCTTGTTACCTACACAAATCTTCTTTGTATGTTTTATTCGATGTTGACTCGGCAGGAATCAATAAATTGAAACTGAACATCATGGAACCTTACTGACCGTTTTTGGTACAATGTTCAATTAACGTGAGCCTAAAGATAGCCTGTAATTTGGGAAACTCTGCTTGCTGGTCTTGGAAGAATGACATATTTACCGAATCAGTGTTTGTACTGCGTGCATGAATTTGACTGTAACTACAAAGATTTGCGTTTTGAATAAGCTGATTGGAAAACTTGCATAAACATCAGCTAGCATGTTCAGAACTGGACACTAACGTCGACGAATCGGAGAGAAGATGAACTGGCAGAATGCAGACGTGAAAATGGCACTCCCGTTAGCAAACAGCTGTTTGACAGTTGATCATCTTATCGTCGAAGCTGAATTAAGTCGATTCAACTTACACATCTCTGCACTTTGGTGTTGATTAGTCATCCACCACTTCGAAATTACGCGTCTATTTACATGTGTACTTTGCACTCATTCAGTGATGGGAATAGAACGAATTAAAAAAGCTGACGAATACTGCATTTTCCATGAATATTGTGAATTACACTCAAACGGCATTGTTGAAGTTTATTATGTCAGTCATTTTTCATGATGTCGACTTGCAAGTTATGTGAAGAAACAGTCCAGAGCGATGTTACATTCACCCAGATAAGCGTAATACTTGATATTCTAATAGTCTAAGCACACTTAGACCGACTTGAAAGTTTTGTTGGTTTATGTGATAAGTAACAGTTGCGAGTGCGGCACACTGGAAACAAGAACCCGATTTAAACACTTCTGGCAATCGATCACGGTTTTCTCATTCCCACAAACTACTTTGTCAGCCCGTTTCAAAGAGGAGAAGTAGACTTAGGTGGAGGTGGTTGTTAATAGATATTCTCTCCACAACCGAGATTTGAACTCTGGCCACATTTGCGACGTTGCCGTGGCATTAGGCGTGACCTAATTACTGTACACGAACGTCCAGCCACATTCACCTGTGAGTAACGCTCAAATTGCCCGATCCCCTTTTTCGAAACGTCTGTCTGAACAGGAGAAGTATGACCGATTGTGAGTAAGGTTCAACCTATACGAACCGAAAATTTTTACTTGTCAACGAACAATGACCTCCACGGATGACATTGAAAAACCCTGACAGCAGCATGTGACTGTCTTGCACATGGACACTGCGTACACACCTTATCAAACAGCACAACTGCGGTTTTCCATAGGATTTCACACCCAACTTCACTATTGCAGGGACCATTACAATTCACCAGACAACCACAGTATTTGGTGTGCAAAGACAACTAACTATTCTCTTTTTTTGTTTGCCATGGTAATTTACCGCACGACCCAACTTGTATTCACCTTTTCCATCTTAAAATCGCTTGTGCATCAGCCCCGTGTGACCTCGGAATCTCTGTTTGACCCTTGACAATATATCCGACCGGAACTTTCACTATGTTATAAGTGACCGGTCTTTCTCTGATAATCCCATGTCGGACACGCACATTTGCCGAGGTCTGAATATGATGTGCTATCATATTAATGTTCAGAAACTTACTGGTTGGCCGCAATCCAACATGTAATAAGCTG
The DNA here is from genome assembly GCA_008508345.1 of Paragonimus westermani. Taxonomy (NCBI): domain Eukaryota; kingdom Metazoa; phylum Platyhelminthes; class Trematoda; order Plagiorchiida; family Troglotrematidae; genus Paragonimus; species Paragonimus westermani. Next base: position 79,563 of record QNGE01001124.1, on the reverse strand, counting down.
TTGTGGCTATGTACACCCACTACAAAGGGTTATGACTTTGTTGTATTTAGTGATGAGAAGTGAGTAAACTGTCCGTATACACAACACGTTCTTTTCTGCCATTCAACCATTTTAAACCGCACGAAACATCAAATTTATATCACGATGTACGCAGTCCCATCTACAGTCTGTGATGACGAAGACATTTACATGGAAGATGTGAATTTTGTAAACAGACTTGACACTTAATGTTTTCATAGGACGGACGTCATAATTGCCCATCAAGTATTGTGGCTACATCATCAGTTGTCTCAGTTACCAGAAAACTAGAAATTATATCCAGCCCAAGTATGTTCGGTGTTGTACCACGCTTTCTTTCATTCAGTTGACTAACCAAGATCCAATTCAACGTGAAACCAGTGTTGCTTCGATTTTATCGTTCTCACTACCAACCTCGAGCGGGACTTATGGGATAGAGATTCGAACTACCTACGCTTGTATTAGGAGCCTAGGCTTACATTCAAACGTGGACAGTGGGCCTCAAAATCGACTTTTATACCAGGCCAGACAAACGAATGTTCAGATACGTGATGCAAAGATGGCTAGTTTGAGTCAGATTACGACGCTGCCCGACTTGTTCACACACGGTCAGCAGCCCTCATGCTGAACTCCTTTATTGAGGGTTTACTTTACGCTCTTTCAGACCAAGCCGAGGACAGTGTCGTGTGTATTAGGAACCAGGGCCCAACCACAGACATTAAAGGTTTTTCGTAATTTGGTTAACAGAAAGCATTCTCTGATAATTTTGGTTCAACTGATAAACACACAATATAGTGGATGATTAACTATGAAACGACAGAGTATAAAATGCAGCAGTGACTTCAGACCGTTTAGCAGAGAGGAGAATGACTGGAAGCAAAAAGCTTCTATGAACACATTCGTTCAAAACTGAATATCACTTAAACCGGCTGTCATATAGATCATTAATCGCAACTGTGGTTGTTCGTATATGATAGTCCTTTTTTATCACGTGCTCGATCGTCCGGTCCAAAACCCAGAAGGAGGAAATACGTGATAATGCCTTTCATTGGAAAAACAAGTAAGAACTAGGGCACAAGTGCTCCAAAATATAGACGGCGGTGAGATGAGCATATATGGTAGACAATAAATATAGCGAATCAGACTATATGGCAGTCAAGATGCCCTGTGAATCAGATGAGACGATCAAATACGGCTGTCGTGGCGTCAGGACAAATCACGTTACAGTTCAGAAGGCGTACAGGACTTAGTTTGCACGGCTACAATCCGATTAGTTCAATAGAATAATACGGATCAATCCACCTGATGTTTTTTTCGGCCGATCGATATGTCGTGATTCGTCTTGACTGCTTCGTTAAAAGATAAGCATCCTAGCAGCTGGTTTTATACCTTACTCTTGTATTTCAGCACCCAGAATGTCATGATAAAGCCGGATTCGTTGTGAAGATGTACAATATGTCCCAGAGATGCCGAAAATGTGCCCTCGGCGACAACCCCATGTGACATTCGCGCAAAACACGTTGCGCGGGAATAATGAAGTTTATCAGGACCACAGAGTTCAATGTGTCCGAATGATTCTTTTAAAAATATAACATAATGCTCACGAACTAAAAGTGTGCTCCCTGCGGTTCGTACACGTCACAATGATCGGGCAGGCCGAGGTAAACAGTCATTAGTGTGCGACGGATTGGTCGCTTATACAGGGATGCATCGGTGGGCCTATGATTGAGCGTCCCCACGCATCTTATCTTTCTGGTGTGAAAATTGTGGAGACTCTTGTAATGCAATATTTTAGCTCCCACTAAAGGTCAGGAACAGGCAACATCCTCTCTCTAGTGGCCGTCCTTACGTGATCAGATCCGCCATTATCTTTAAGGTAGGAGCACCCATATAATCATCCTCACAATATATCAAACCTCTTGAGGCGAGTTTTTGATTAGTTACTAAAATTTCCACGTGTGAAATGGTCGGTACTTATTTCGGTCTTTCCCTGCAAGTATTCCGAGTTCCGTAAAATTATGTTGAGTTGTTCGAAGTACTGTAAAGAACAACGGTGGCAGGAAAAACGGCGTATTGTTATTTTGATTTTGAACATATGATTACCTAATCATTTAACACGTATAGACTTGTATCATTTCTGAGCACTGACATACGATGCGTGTGCGATTCCGATTGAGCGCCGGAATCCACCACGTGCATTATTCATTATCCAGCTGTGCATAAGACGATAAGTCGACCATTTGAATCGAAACCATTCAATGCATAGACTTTAACTGCCACGAAATTCTCAAGACACGTTTGGTGAGAAGAGTCGACAAAATTCTACAACCGGGACCACCGATGCTTTGACAGAGAGAGACTAGAAGGGTGAATAAACACTTTTCGACTAACAACAGACACATTTTCTTCCACCGACGATTACAATGTGAGCTAGTGATAGATCAGCAGTTATACTTCAAGTAAATTCATAAAATGTGGCAAACAACAGTGAGGAACCATTGAGTGACGTCGTTACAAGCTGGGACAAAATTAGTAGACCGGGTAGTTTGCAATGTTTAGCCCATATAAATCAGAGCATCAGAAACTATGCAAATTCATTCGGATTTATTGCACCAATGCGGACGTCCAGCGGCTAAACAAATGGTCCGATAGGGAAAAGCTATTTGCCGTTGTTTTTAGTGTCTTGGTAAACATCCTTTTGCATAACTCATCATGATTATCGATCATTTACTGAATCTTCACATCTTGTTCGCCGGCGCCTTAAACCTACATTCGTTCATTTGAATCAAAACAACGGACAAACGCCAAAGTACTTGACGATCGATAGTAATGTGAAAAGAGAACTGCTGAACCGTAAGTCTACCCCACGGTTTATATTAGAATTTCCAAAATTTAAGATGCTGATTAAGTCTTTTTGCGAACTACAATCTATCGAACTGGAAATGTCGATTTGGCGCTCCCTTGACATAGCGTCAAATACTGGAGCTGAAGTGACCTAGTACAAAAAGATTCAATCCAAATACGGAATTTCTGATGCTTCCGAAGTCAGATGAACGAATGCCAGTAACCTGTGAGGAAAGGTTAGGGGCAGTAATCATACAACTCACGAAATTTCACCAGGGATCATGTGGACAGTGAGCACCGAGAGGGCCATAGCAACAGCTTGGTGTTATTTCTCATGGACAAATGGTCGCTCATTTGGTGTACTTTTGTAAAATATGAGGACCTCAGAGAAAGAACCGGGCAAGTTATGTTAAATGTGGATGTCACATTCGTGCTAGCTAAGTGGTGCAAGCTGGACTGCCCCTATTTTATTCGTCAACGTATGTGTTCAAAATCAGTTGCTTGCCTATTTTCGCTTATCATGGGAATAGTTGTGGGTAAGACTCATATTCCTGGTGGATATGTGCGTTTTCAGTTGGCTACTAATTATCGTTTTTTAAGCTAGTTTCGCACTACTGATCAGCTGGAGTGAAGGAATTGTATTCGTATGTGGTGGGTTACGGGGTGTGACAGCCTCATTCACATAGGTTGTAATTTATGCTGAAACTTTCCTGTCTAGACAAACCGGAGTGCGCAGTTAACAACCCATGACTATGCGATTTTGTTCATGAAAAAAGCAACACCCATGGGTGGGCTTCGTTATTGGATTGTCTTTCATTAGCCTGATTGTAAAAACTGATGTATGACAAAAGAACTTCCGGTGATTGTGAATGAAATTGTTGTTGGTTTGTTTTTGACGTAAGATGTACACACTTCCTGTACTGTGAGAGGTTGATGGCAGAAAAAAGAACAGCGCTGTAGGACCGAGACGCAATCAAAGATACAGATTTGGGTAACCTCAGACATACACTGCTTTTATACGCTAGGAGCGCACAACTTAGGGGAGGTTTCCTATGAAGTTCGCATGTTTTGAAAGTGACAGATATTGACTTTTGTGTCTTATATGACTGCTGCGCGTAGATGACAAGTTAGGTACAAAGAAATAACCGATGAAAAAAACGGTTATTTCTACTGTGGAAGTTGTGGCAACAGCTGATTAAATCATGATACTCAATTGGATGTATAAAACGCCAACTGTGATCAAAATTTACCTGATGTAGCTTCGATTATTCTTATGTTGCAGGATCTGTCAGTGACCTTGATCGGGCGTCCTGTTTGTGTTACTGTAAGTTGATACTGAAAGGGACTCGTTAATTTGTTTCCTGCTGTAGTCACATCGGGTGGCAATATGATTTTCTTTATTGTTTGTCAATCAGTGATGTTAAGCACATCAATCGTAGATGGAGTTCACGGAAAATGTATGAATTGCGAATGTTCGGTTTCAGGCTAAGCTAAGTCATGCCAGTTAGCGATGTACAGTGCTTACGAATCACGATTACTGGCGTCTCTGGGTTCACCTTGACTCTGCAAGTCGTCGTAACCTATCCATTTTTTCAGTTGTTGAAAGACACGTTTCGGCATGCAACCCAATGTATGAAAAGTTGAATTTCTGGGCTTAACCTATTATGCAACACAAACAGAGAGGAAATGTTTTTTAGAAAGACCAACAGATGTATCGAGTGACCGGTTCGGATCGGTCCCAGAAGGAATGTGGCTCCTACAGGGGAGTGGTTGCACTTTTAATTTGGGCAATCATATCTTGTAATCGGCCGTTTGTGTGACCTTCACCGGATACCAGTGATCCTTTGATTATCCCAACTTCCCATGAGTGCATGGCAGGCAGCAACGCTATCAGTTTGAGGTATCAGTCATATTGGCTAGAACACACTGGGCCCGTATTGAACTTTTTCAGATCGTACAATTAACAACCTAATCAGGAAATATCTAACCATACCTTTCATATGATCACATAGCAGCCAGTACAAAAACCAAAGTGCCGTAAGCTTATGTTAGTAGAATGCGTACGTTACCTTCTCTAAGATGTCCATTCAGTTGTTCGAAGCGTTCGCCAACCACACTCCAGCCAATCGTCAAATTATTCAGTCTCTGTCGGTCCGTATGCTGAACTCAACGTAACTGCGATATCAGATGACTTGTTGATGGTCACCTGAAAATAAATTGACGAATGAATTTCACTCTGTGAAGGTCGCACAACCGAGCCATATCGAGACTCGATTAATAACAGCTCACTCTTTTCCAGTCGGGCAACTGGATATTCCATAGGTCAGCATGTCAAATAACAGAAGACGTTGGCGGATGTAATCCACTTTTTATACCTGCCTAAAAGGTACGAAATATATAACACATTTCTTCCCACTGGTGTGTCCAGCACAGTCTGTACCAAACACACCTCTTCCCAAGGGGATTATTTCCCGTTAATTCCATGGGTGTATTGTATTTGGACAGTTTACTGAACTTTGGCTGAAGTAGAACACGATTCTTTCTACGGGTTATCTACTCTATTTCCTGTCAATCCACTTGGTTCAGGAGGGCCATTGTAGTTAGACATGTGCACATATACACCACAATAATACAACCATTCATATCAAATTGCCAGGGAAACCAGTTTTCTTCTAGCGATTGGAGGATTAAATCCAAAAATGCACTTAATTTATACTAAGTCGAGAACGTGGACTGCAGTGTACTGAAGATTTGATCATAGCCTCCACAATCAGACGGGCAGATTACCAACTTATAATGGATCAATATCGTTAGCTCCTATTCAAGCAGTAATTCATGTTCCGGTCCTTGGAGTGTAGCTCTTGTTGAACATTTCTAATCAGGAATAGCTCCGCATAACATTGAGGTGGAAAGTAATTCATGTTTCTCCTGAATAGATCACTGTTCGAGTATCGTGAATATGCTCAGTTTAGTCATGAGAAAAAACGTGTAGCAAACAAGCTTGTTTTCAGTGCTTCATCATCAGGCTGAATACAACACATTTATATGGGTTTGCTGGGGGTAGTATGTCCGTCGGGTGAGTGATGGTGATCATTAATGTTCAGTTAGTCAAACTCGTGAAATCTAGTTATGTAGGCCAGTGAATTGGGTTGTAATCGTTTTGTTGTTAAGATGGGTTCACGGTTGTAACCCCATAGCCTAACTGTCCGTCGTTTGTATACAGCAAAGTTGCACGTGATAAGCGAAGCTAGCACAACGCTGCCCAGCAATGGTACACACGTTTGAAGTGATCTTCCTTTCCAGGACCTACAAACTCCACTTATGTTGATTTACAACATTATGAGGATTTTCACTGATTATCGACTCAGGGTGTAGCTGCAGACGTCTTTCAACTCATGCTTTAACTGAGTTCACGACGATCTCAACACAGATGATTAGGGCAGCGGTTGCAACTGTGGCTCTTAGCAATTCTCATCCATGTAATAATGTACACTGTCACACAGCGGAACACTTATTGACACACGTGTACTGATGTTCATCGGATCTAGATGAATTCGCAACCAGTCCATTCGGTCGTTCTTGTTGTACGCTTTGCTTCTCACTGTGTGGTCTACTGTCGGATATCTGTTATAAACAGATACGCCCTCGTTTCTTTTAATAAATGTCCCACGGATCTCGCACACAACAAAATCAAAGCTGTCACAACTCAGTGAACAATCTTTGAAATTGCAGAACACTTCATCATTCGATAAGCAAACACTTCGAAATTCCAGGTTCTCACATGAGCTCGTGTTAACAGAATTTTGGCAGATCGTCTTGACACTGACTAAAGTTACTTTCAGTAAATCCACTCAAAGCTGTAGCACGTGATACCAAAAGCCCCAGTGTACACGTTCAGACTACAGAAGTTCAACCCATCGATAAACACAGGTGTATCCCATAAACCAAAAAGGCAGTTAGCCAATTAGTTCGTGTGTTGTAACGAGTAGATTGCATGGTTGCTGTATTGCGGATGTAGAATGCAGATACAGTTAAGCAGCTATGCTGCACTGTAGCAAAGGGAGGACTATATGGTAAGAAATGTAGGCAACAGTAAGCAGACACAAGCGCACAGTAAGGCGATAGCCTGCGCTGTATATCTCGGCACCAAAATCCGGAGACTGAACGGGCACGACGCCTGAGTCGGGTGAGCGAGCGAGCATGAAACACAGCTGAAACCGCAGCCATATTAGCTGGTTGTGCATAGGGTGAAGGTGTAAGCGTATTTCCAGTGAGGTCACTCGGCCCCCATCGGCCCAGTGCATTGGCCATCATGGCCCACGATCGATAACACATGGCTACTCACATTTATTTGTTAGAGCTTCAGCCCTCGAAAGGCAATGTTGGACTGAGAATCAACATGCGCCAGTGAGTGCAAATGGACAAATCAAAAATACCATATTTCCCCAACGGACTGTTCCATCAAGATAGTTTTTTTTTACCGAACAATAGATAATAAGAAGGTGTAGTTAAGAAGAAAACAGACTTACAAATCATTAAAATGCTGATCAAAACCCAACAACTATTCCGCAGTCTGTATTTCTAGAATCATCATATCATTTGTGGACTCTGACAAGACGTATTGTAATCATGGTGTGAAAACAGTCAGTGTCGTCTGACATGCCTCGTTAGTCAGCCCTGTCGTTCCACTTTCTGTCAACGTGTCTCAGTTGACCATTTCACCCATGCTGCGATGAAGACAACTTGTTGCGTTATCGCGATCGACGTCGACAGCAGGTTCCAAAATGTTGTCCAGATCGAGGTGCTTGTTCTCTAGAAAATTAAATTGTCTTGAAGAGTGTTACGCACTAAACGGACCGGACTATCACGCTGGAACTTGAACACACTGCTGTACCGTCAACCATGCGTCGTCTTAAAGAACGAATACCGACCATTTTGACAATACATATGAACCATACACAACATGATGATATTACTGAACACTATTGGCCATAGCTGGTCACATCTTGATGTACGCTTGTCGGTGCCGTTTCCAGCGTCACATGAGATTCGTTTGCACAGAAGTTGGAGTAAACAGCCCACCCCTATGTTCAAGGATTTTTACCTACTACCTCATGTTAAAGCGGGTCTGTATTCAACCTACGGTATCCCATTACATACAACCTAAGACCGCCCCTCAATGAGACAGTGATCTACGAAGCGTGCGAATCTGCCAACTACCAGTACAGACATGCCGTTCTACTGACAGGTCAACACTACCTCCATTTAGAGATAGAAAGGAAAGAAACGAATTCAAAACAGATGGTCAAAATAATCTTCGCGGTTTTGCCTACACGGAAGCAGTTTCCTTGGCCATGATGACAGCACACGCTGTACAGTAGCCACAGAGATTGCATTGATTAACAAGATTATGACCCTTTTTAGTTCCTTCAGTGTTCGTGGAAGTTACAGTGGAACTCTCGACCGTGATAGCTTGTGTACCCACTAAAAAATAACGATATTTTCAAGTTGACAATCACTCACATTTGATCGCAGCGTTCGCATTCAGATAGACGTTCCAGCCAGCCGGTGTCTTTCGAAAAGAAGCACTAGACTCGAGTTTCGCTCTCATTAGAGCTCGTCAGTAGTGCATATCCTTGCCACGGCCGGGATTTGAACTCCGGACATGCCAATCATGAGGCAACCGTGTTAACCACTGCCCCACTGACATCACATCAGGCACGACCGAATCATCAAATCTGAACGCTCAACCACTCTCGCCTGTGAGCAATGATCAGGTTGCCCGATCGTCTCGAGAGGAGACACAGTTACTGCCTGTTAACTCCAATCGATAACCCCGCGATTAGGACTTCCGAGACAGGTCGAGATCA
>QNGE01001124.1:48537-68060 GCA_008508345.1 Paragonimus westermani | reverse complement strand
GCAGTGGTTAACACGGTTGCCTCATGATTGGAATGTCCGGAGTTCAAATCCCGGCCGTGGCAAGGATATGCACTACTGACGAGCTCTAATGAGAGCGAAACTCGAGTCTAGTGCTTCTTTTCGAAAGACACCGGCTGGCTGGAACGTCTATCTGAATGCGAACGCTGCGATCAAATGTGAGTGACGGTCAACCTGAAAATAAACCAAATCCCCGACTACCCATCAGAAATACCGATATCTCAATGATAGCCAATGTGAAGGTCAAGACAATGGTTTGGATCTTCATGGTTGGGATTGGGTGTACACGCTTAACGCAGTGGTGTTCGTCTGGACCGCTCCTGTTCTGTTCGGTTGTGCTGGTCTCAGTTCCGATCCAGCTAAAACCGCGTCATACGTGCCCGCGTATCCACCACACCGAGTCACACCCAGTTGAAGTGTTCCAATTGGCTGAGTGTGGAGATGGTGACTGTGCGTGAGAATGTGTGCGTTCGGGAGTGGGAGAGAGCTTTCGGGCCGGTAAATGTGGATGCGCATTTGCAGCTCGGGACAGATCGTCACACAGATTAGGGGGATTGTCACGCGGTGGGCTCCGTGAGGAGCGGGACGACGGCTACTGCGATCTTCGTAGGCTCTGCACTCGAGGTTGCCCCTGAGAAAAAATCCAGTGCAGTAATTAGCTGGCGACCGTGACTGACCCATCGTCTCCGGAATGTTTCATCCGGAATTTACCTTACCTATAGTGGTGCCTCGCTAAACAACCGACGCCTCAGTTCACCAGATGAAACGTAATCTATGAACACAAATGTGGACGCAGAGCATCTTATATTGGCAGAACTGAGTACCAGCTTGTAATCAGGGTTGCTGAACATTTACCGAAATGGGTTCAACAAATGGTCACACAATCAGGCGATTTGTGAGCAAACACCTGGATGGAGCCAGCCTTATCGAACGCCAAGCGTCACTTGATGACGAAACATCTCATGGACTCACAAAGGTCATTTCGTGTTCTGTTATTGAGCCGAAACAAACATTTGCTACGATATGCCGACGCCATTGGGATCAGACACCGTCACCCTATTTTGTGTGTACAAAAAGAACTGCTTGTGACATTGATGTTGCCGTGGTAGAAACCGAATTGGTTCTGAACTTTGACCTTTTGTTAATGTTTTGTTGTTTGGATTGTTGTACATTTTAACTCATGTGAAGTTAACACCAGTGAGGATCCAGCGAAATCTGCTCGAGTATAAATCGTGTGATTTCAGCATTTGTCTGCTCCACTCAAATTTGAAATGGTTGTTTCAAACGTCTTTAATTTTGATAGCTAACCGTATTCCATTTGGACAAAGCTATTGACACCCTGATCAACCAGTGCCGCTCTCTCGGCCCAGGTAATCAATACCAAATGCTTCATTTCTTCGTGCTTGGGTTATTCACATTGTTTTACTAAGCAATGGAAAATCCTGTTATACGGAAACGATCAGCTATATAATGTGTTACATTTGTTATTATCCATATCCCTGATCTGTTGCATTCTAAATTTGAACATTCCTAAGATTCTATAAGATTGTGTGCATGAGAATAACAATTTGAAATTTCCGAGCTCCTCGTGTGGCTTCGTAGCTCAGCTGGTGGAGCGCTTACCGCGTTGAGGCATGCTATGTCTGTCTCTGGTTCGAATCCAGCCGAAGCTTTGTGTAACGATTCACGTCTGATCGTTGAGTTACGCGTAGCCCAAAAACGGATCTCCAAAATGAGAACAAGATTGGATCCAACAATTTCTACGGTACTATTAACGAAATGCAACAATAATTACAAAAGGCAAACCTCAAGCGTTCGCGACGATAGTCTCGTCCAGCAAAATCAACAGCTTCTCAACAGGACCAACAAGGTCAAAGGTGAATCGACACGCCAGCGGACCAGGACAAGAATTGCCACTCGCGCGGCGGACATTTAGCGACACATTAGTTCAATAAAACAAGATGGGGTGGGTGAGGTAGTGGGAACAAGTGTCAGGTTAGTGGGGGAAATGGGGAAAGCAGGCGATGGGAACGAATTTTCTTAGTTCGCGGATCAACAAATTTACACCTTGACTTTTCACAATTGGGTCTCATCTAAAATTACTGGTTAGTTGTTGGAGCCTTGTTCGGAACAAGTTACAGCTAAGCGTGACTTTCATGTTCAAATAAACGCTTTCAAAAAACGCACTAGCCTCAAGTTCTGCACTTTGTTGTGGCACATCTGTATTGCATACATTTGCCTATATCAACAGGTAGCTGTTTTGAGCACTACAATGTTGGCCTTACATTAGGCTAAACCGACTTTATCACACAAAAACACCATCACATGCGGTTGCAGGCTTCTTATCGCTCTGATCAACTGTCTTCAGAGGAGACTACTTGTTCTGTCAACTTCACTAGATTACCCTCTGACAAAGGTTTCTCGGCAATGCCAAACTCATAGAACTGATTGCAGTCGTCGAAGAGTATTGACAAGAGCGAAACTTCAATTCAGCGGTTCATTTCAAAACAGACTGACTCAAAAATCTGTTTGGACGCAGAATCTAAGATCAATTGTGTGCAGGTGATTTATACTAGACCCAAGTCATTACAACTTGGGTAATCTCCTTTGTGTAAAACAATTGCAACGTAGATTCTTAACCGAGTGAGTGGATCTGTGGCAAACTGTAAATCGTTTACTCCATCCGTTCGAGCGATGCTAATCGAAAAGTGCTTTGTTTGATTCAAGGTGTCAATTTTTTGAATAAAAACTCATTTCTACTATCATTCCTACTTGAACGTAGCACTAATATCAGAAGAGGTGAATTAACAGTTCCTGGCCATGTGGAGTCTCTCATGATATGAGAATAGATACCTAGGTTGTGTTCCGTAACTATTTCCGTTATGCTCTATAACATCGTGTGCATCACCTATGATCTTTTCTGTTTGTTCAAGCTACAAATCACTGTCATTACCAGTTAACTATATGGCGTAGATTTTATACGTGATAAAACCAGACGATTTACTGGTTCGAACAGTTGAATTGTCGTAAACTGGATGACTGGCAGAACGTTCTAGAAAGTAACAAGCATCCAAACGAACACTACTCAACGGGTTTACATTAAGCAACTTTTCAAATAGTTCTCTTGTTCCTACACTCTCTTTCACCTTGAGTCTGAACGAACCGGAACTTCCTTGCTATTCTCAGCACACAAAATATGTAAAGTGTTGAACAAGTCAGCCGGAAGTACTTAGCATAGTTTTTTTTGGGGGGGGGATGGTTCAAGTAAGAACACCATTGTCCACCAGGGTCTATGACCATCGTCATTTTTGGCTGAAACATTGGTTCATGTCGTGTACGATCTACCGAAAGTCAGACGCGTGTTAACCAACATTGGCGTTTAATCAGACAGCGTACTAGAACTATGGATATCCGCACGCGATCACAAGCGACTGAACGTGAGCTTGGTAATACCAGTAATTTTGTCAATAAGCAGTATTATTAATTGGTTTGAACTTAGTTTACTCACGTAAAATTAGCTGTGAGGTTAACATACAAAACTTTAACAACATACTAAACAAATATCTACCTATACCGACTGTTAATAAATGGTCAAATTAATCGAGATAGTATCCAGCTAATAACGACACATCCTGCTTTCTATGTTTGAGATGAGACTGGAAGGATAGGGTGCAGTCCCGTGATTTTTTTTTCCGGGTACTGGAGGTTAAATCAGTTGTTAGACCCAGGAGACTCAATTCAATAAGTCACGGGTTATCACATTACAAGTGATAACGGTCAATTTTTATTTAAGTGGCTACTGCGTGTTTTCGTGACCGTTGAGTATCAGCCACTTCCGATCATCTGAGCCCAACTTCAACGAAAGTACATACCGTGTCGTCAGTTGAACGTCAGAGTGCAGTGCGTGTTGTACGTTTATGAGAGTTGGGCTTTCGTACACGTTTCTGTCTTGTAAGACAGTGGTGGCAGTTGACTGAACGTTGGAACAGTCCAAGCGAGCAAGTTGTACGCATCGGATAGGTGAAAGACTGACGGAAGAATCATCACTTATAACACAGTCAGCGTGAAAACTGGAGGAAATGGTAAAACGGTGACCACATGACTAGAACGCTGGTTACATTATGAAAATCTTTGATTCTGAGACCAAAATAACCATATCACACCTAAGTACACTAGTGCAGCCCAAAGTCAATCAATCGGCATTGCTACCATCGTGTCACAAGAACGAGAATAGACAAAAATGCAAAAGAATACCAATGTTCAGACAAAGAAAAATAAGCTATACCATGGCGATAAGTGTGGAAGTATGCTGAAGCACAAAGCCTGAACCATATGGCAAGTAAGTTTTACTCGCCATTAATCCTCGCTCATATGTGAGCTGTTAGAGAAATCACGGACCTAAGTGAGCGGATACTTTTCGTAAACTTATCTGAGAAAACCGATTGGTATTATGGATTGATACAATAAAATGAACAGTAAATGTAGGTCAACCCCTGACAGGTCAAAGCTACGGTGAAAGTTACTTCTGGGATCAGGCCTGATATTATGAAGACTGGGTAAAAAAAGTTGTACGCCATATGACTGTATAAGAAAATCACATGAGTTCTTAGATCCACCGTAGATCGGAATATGTTGTTCTCGATTCGACATCTTACCTAGAACTATTCTGTAACAAAAACAGAATATGCAGGAGTTATAACCCTGAGATACAAGAGATTGTGTGCCTTACAGAAAGGAACAAGTGATATCTTATTACTTGAGACAAAAATGGATTCTGAAACGAATATTGTGGTAGGCACCTTAGCCAACATAGCGGTGACAAGCAGTCATACTTAAAAAACAAGAATGGCTTTGGCCCGTTGAAATCTTGAGATTAGCAATCCTTCTACTGATTCTGAACACTTACAAAAACCGAGTGCTTCTACATGGCTTGTGTGTTACCGGCTGAGTAGAAAATTATTCTCGGACTTGAAAGGTTCGGTTAAATGTGCATCTGATTATCTCACATTCAGCCGGTCATTCCAGTTACAAAAGACTTATACCCTCACATATATTACTTGGAGATTGTTGTGCGTTGACAAAACACGGTTCAACAAGTGAACAAGCTCCGAATAATTTATTCTCACCGCGAATACTGTTCCTTCACATACTACATCCGAACTGTACAGACACTACGTCAACTTGATACCGTGTCATTCAGAAGTTCAATTTCAAGTTTCAACGTTATCGATTGTTAAACACCTCATGACAACAGATCATCAAGTTGACCCAGTAAGCTCATTCAAGATGGTGTTGCGCAACCGAAACCCGAAGTTACTAGCTTTCTGCGAAGCGATGCTCAATCGAACTCACCAACCGACGTTGTTTGCGCAGACGTGGTCGAGGCAACCTGTGAGGTTGCCATGGTCATGATTACATAGTAAGTGGTGTGCTTGTATTTGAGTCTAGTCCCTGTTTGTCGTTAATTAGTTGATGTATATAACTGGCATGTTTTACGTTTGCGACTGATGAGAGTAAATGAAATGTTAACATATCGCAATACATGTCTTCTTTCTGCTCTGATGAAGTAGTTAAAGGGAACTTAGTGTTTCGAACGAGATATTCCTTAAAAACTGATCAATTGCTTATCAACACCGTGATTCTAGTGTTTTCGTAGAAGAACAGAGTGGCTGTTGTTAACAAACATTTTTAGTAATGAAAGTAAATCACACCGCGAATTAATTATACGTCACTCAGCTTGAGTTCAACAGATATGAACAATTAACCGATTCGCACCGAATACACCTTTCCGGAGGAATTCATGTTACCATTTATTAATTTACTTGAGATCTTCCATCTTGACCAGGGGGAAGTCACTCGGTACGTTTTCCAGTACTTTAGGGACTATAGAAGACAGTGGCATTAGTCAGGCATCTGTTGTGTCATCTCTGTATCCATTTTTGAAGATTGATGTGAACATGGATTGATTTTAGGCTTTTGGTAGGGAGCCAGCTGACGAAAAAGCATATAGAAAATGCTGTTAGTGGTTTGCTAATTAGTTGGCGTAGTTCTTCAAGACAGTAAGTTGACGCAAATCTGGACAGGATGACTTGCGAGCTGTATATTCATTCTAAAGTGCTACATTGAAATTTGTGATAATTCAGTAATGTGTTCCTAAGTTGTTACTTTACCAGCACAGTCACCACGGGATGACCTCAACGCGTTCGTGCTGTGCGATCTCCCACGAACAAGTTGAACAGAGCGTAGTGATAGACCAGCTCTCTCAAATAATTGGAGCAAGATTGGACCACAATTTCATATGCGATTGGACAAATTATCAAAGTGAATTAGTAAACAACCTCAACAGTTTCGATCGACGGATCGTTTTCGGGAAATGATTCACAGTTTGGTGTTGAACAGGCTAAAGATGAATTATAATCCCACAGTGTGATATTCATATTCAACAGGTTAAAAAATAATGAGTACCAGCTGAGCTCTGAAAAAGGTGATGCACACACCACTCAAGCATAGTGCAATAACCGGCCACTGGTTATTCGCATAATTATCAAATTGACGCTACAAAACAAGTCATCTAAGCCAGGGTCAGTTAACGGTCAGAAATGGGAATAAACGGAAATGGGAATAAACGCTCGGGAGGACTAGGGCTGGGTCGGATTTTCATATGACTGAACTTCACAAGTCGATACAGGTTGCATCCTAATGAGTAACTAATTTCCCTACTGTTTTATGCGCATTTTTGATCCTTGCATTACTGACATCATTTAATGTTGTCTGGATTGTTGCCGTTGAGGATTAGTTTGAGTGAAATGCCTCCCGTTTAGTCAACGACCCGAATATGTTTAACTGGTTTTTAAACAAGATCAAAACTTTCGCTTTACAAAAAGCGTTCGAGGTGAATAACATGTCTGTCCGCTAATCATGTGTTCTTTGTTGGCAAATCACTCGGCCCGGTGAAATACATGAAGTCACCTATACGTCTGTAAGCATAGAATGGGATACAGCATTCTAGTAACCCACTTACATTACCCAAACTATTGTGTTCTCGCGTATGGGTAACTGAATAACGGAATGCTGGAATGTGATTCGGTCCCGTGATTATGTACTTTTTTGAAGCTGCGAAGTGTTTTAATATGACTCACGTTTACACCACGTGTTAGTGAGCAGTCGTTGGGGGGGGGGTTGTAAACTGAGCAACGTGTGCAGTAGTAATTTATTTCTAACCATCCATAACACCATACGTGGTCTCTGATTGAAGACACTGAACGCCCAGGGAGCCCTCCTTTGTGGTGCATAATGTGACGGTACGCTATTTTGCAAAATCTCCCCAGAAAACTTGTGAATATCTTCAGAGTGGGTTGCAAATATAGCTTTCAAGCTCGCAATGGCAGAAGAATGTTAGGACACCCATTGCACTCTCGGAAGCCAATGCGTCAGACTTGGCTTCCGTCTGTTCTTACATTTTGAAAACTATTTGTAAAGCCAGATACCCGTCAGCACAACCTCCGCCTACTCATATGGTAAGAGAGGCCTGGTGTTAACCGTTCCAGATGTTGTTTCTCAAAACAGTCATACCGAAATTCACTGACTGCTACCAGCACTACTGGTTGGTTATACGAGATGAGGAAGATTTTTGATTTCATGCTCATTATGTCCCAGTTGAACAGAACACATTGCAGCTTCCGACCGTTTGACATCGAAACAAAGATTTATATAGCAGAGGTCACAACACGCGATGTTATAAAAAAGGACCACCCTTTACTGGGAGGGGGACTGGTCGCCGAAAACGAATGTCACCAAAAGCAACACGTAATGACGGTAAACACATGGGTTACGTCGATCGGTACAGTGGTTTAGCGCAGGGGTATTCTTTGAAGGATGTCGGTTGATGCGCAGGACCGAACAGACTGGCCCTTGTTGCAGTAGGGTGGTGTTTTCACATTTGCTGTGAGACTAACTACGATTAGGCCGTTCATGTTCCAAACCTTCTCAGGTGAGAATGTTTATTGTTCAATGAGTTGGTGTAGTGGACAGTAGTGTGTTCAGAAAATAGTTCACTTCCTTTTACTCGCAAAAAATAGGTAGGGGATTTGTTAGTTGAAACAAATGTTCGTGGGTGAAAAACAGATGACATGCAGTGATTGATAATGCTGCTAACTGTTCGACACGAAAAACTGTTTGGTTTTCTTGTACTGACGAAACAATATGAAGTGGTTACATCTGCAAGTTTTCGTGTCTTAACTCTTTCGTTCAAACTTCCACAGAGAGGGAACTTTTTAACTAATTCATTGTAGGTGTAATCGGCCCTCTGTACGAAACATTTTTCCCGACCCCGCTTCCAGCAATAAGTGTGTCATCAATGTGTGCGCTTAGAAAACCGTTTCAAAAATGTCTCTCTGATCTTTCCACCCACCCTTTATGTTTTGAAATCCATGTTCCAAAAGATCTAACGATAGCTCACTGGGGCAGATTTAACCTAGCCACGATCACTGGTGAGTTGTTCACCAAGACAAATAGTTACTTACAAGCTAGTTACTTTCGAACTGCTTGCAGTACAACATAACCTGCAATAAAAGCGCTTACACCTCACGGTTGATTTGAAGTGAGAAAAAGCGCGAAGCTTATGAGAGAAGAGAGACTTTGAAAACGATGAGATTAGACAAAAAGGAATTCTTTCAAACCATTCAGCCATAAGTCGTACGTTTCCGTCAACAGGACTGTGTAGAGAAGCAACTGACATGTTACTTTAGTACCAAGAATACAGTTCGATCAGTCCACGCTGAACCAAACGATGACATCAGACTTCGGGAAACCGCAAATATCATGAATAGTGCAGTTGTAAAACATGCTGCTGCACTGGGAACTCTGAATGTCAGGTGGAGCGCCACCACCTCGTCGACTCACAGGGTATGTTTGCGTGAAACCAACGTTGAATTCGTCTCCCTCTCCTTACGTCTTGCTATTCTGTTGAAAGAGCAACCCGTATTTTGAGGTTCATCAATCTGTCCCCTGCCATACTGCATGTGTTCAATATTAACTGAAAGTTCATTCTCCTTTCTACACACACTCTATCGCAATTCCTTACTCCCAAAACGGTCTTCTCAATTACATACTGAACTCCAAGTTGCTATTTTGCACCACTCAAGTTAATAATGTGTAGCGTTTGCTAATGGCTAATTTCCGCACATAGGCTTCAACAGGTTGTTTGGTGCAGATTGCTGGTAATCCCCCTTAATTTATGTTGAATTGAATAAATATTCAGCATGTCGTTTTACTCAGTTCGAACGGTGACGTTGTTGTATCTGTATCCGATCCCCATCCTCTACATGCCTTACGGACACTAACAACGCTAGTGAGAACAAGTCACTCAGTAGAAGCGCACCGTGTATTGTCGTATCTACAAGCAATCGGGTCATTCTAAAGCACATGCATGAGTGAGCCGTTGCCCGTTGAAGCCGCGACCAATCAGAACACTCTTAGAGCCTTGGCACGAGTGTGGGGCACACAGGCGGCCTTGACGCGTATACAACAGACGTGCAGTTACATTTTTCACGGTAGACTGTGCATAACTAATCACAGATCACATAGCACTTATAAACTTAAACTAATTGCGGAAAACCGGACTGGCGTTTAACTTATCAAGGTGCTGGCGTAGAAGGTCATACACGACGGAATAGCACATAGAACTTTGTCAGTATCAAGTGCCGTATATTATAGTTTCTAAATAATTTAGAACGATCAGTGACCAGTGATTAATAAATGCGAAAGTGGGAAGCCTCAATGGAAGAATGATTTTACGAGGAGAACAGTGCATTATTGTGCAACGTGTAAGTGTAACAAAAACACGAGAAGTATTCACTTGGTTGGACTGATTTACCAACTGTAGCATAAGAGCCAACCTATAGTACTTTTCGGTTTTGTAAGTCTAAGGTGGTTGGTTGCGATCTCATTTCAATCTAGTGACCTCGAGTCATCACAAAACGAGGTTACATGGAAGGTTGATAAGCGAAGTTAGTGCTGGCACTCATAGTTACTCAAAGACTGTAGGTCCAAAAGTTTGCAGCTTTTTATCGAACTTCACAGCCATGTGTTGAACACGAAGAGCTCCAGTACAATCGCTTAGTATGAGCACCGGTTTTCTGTGTATGATCAGGTTTGATTCAGTGAATAATGTTAAATCCTGGCAGTACGAGAGAGGGGAGCAATAAGGATCACTTTGTAGTAAAGATAGCGCACCGGTGGTGAGCCCAGATGTATTTGACTTTACAGTGTTGTTCAGCTTGTTGCTGACTGACTGACCAATAATAAACCTCGTTGCGTCATATGTAAATGTGCTCGTGTGGTTGTAGCAGTGTTCGTCGCCAAGAGCCATACCACATAATGAATAGTGTAATTTACTTTTGACACCGACACTAACATTGTTGACAGAGCTGGATTCGCTTATCCTTCGGGCGCTGACTGTAGAGCGTTGTGTCCATTAAACATAGCCGCTTTAATAGATATTGCCCTTGAACTTTGGGACAAAACGTTATCAGCGTCGGAACACGTTGCAGTGTCGAATATAGCATGATAGACATGTAATTAACGTTAGCTCGTCCACGATCATTTCAGCAAATCAATTAGAGAAAATATACGAAATAAATTGTTGGAGTTGTGGTGATGGCCTAGCACTGTGGGTCGAGTAGCCCAACAGCGATCTGTCAGTTTCAGATAGGGTCGTTCGAGGTGTCTCAGACCCAACTGGGTCATACACATTGCCCGCTTTTTTTGCGTATGGTTAGTGAGACCAAGTGCCTTCACTTCAAATTATTCACTCTTAGTGGTCTTGGCAAACCGTAGATGTGGAAAGAACCCAGGTCGTTTGTTGGGAATTGTGCGAACTATTTCTGGTATTTACCAACGGCTGTGCAAGTGAACAAATACTGTAGGTATCTAGACGGTCTTTGTTGTGTCGATGCCTTGAGTAATTGCATATCGCATACAATGTCTTATGGAATCCTCCGTAATTACTACACCGTCATGTTTCGTAGATTAATCCAAGAGACTGTGCAAACTGAACGACCGTGCAATTCGGCGCTCTGACATCTCACGTGTTTTTCCATCTGTTCAAACTAGGCTCACTCTATCACATCCTCGAAGCGGTTTTTTAGCGGGATCTGTTTTACAGGTATGTCGCGCTATCCTCCAATCAAAACTTCACAGTATCTCCTCACTGATTTGTTAACATCCGCAAGCGTGTAAAATTGCGCATTGTTAACTAAGACACCACTTTAAACACCACACGAAAGTTCATCCCATGCCTTTCCAACGGTGTGACCGATCCACCTACCCAAGTGGCAATTCCACCTCCCGAAAGCCCTTGATCTATTCCCAGCACAACCACACGAATTTCGCTCCATGCACTTACATTCTACCGAAATGCCAACAGTTTGGAATCCGACTGGTCGATCATCTCGCGACCATACAAGTGACGTTATAAACCCTACGCCGTAGGCAACTTTGAAAAAGCGTCAGTAAGTCGATCAACCACTGGCCAAACGCCTACGCAATTACACATACACCAAACAGGCCCTCAGAATGGTCGATATTTTGGTTAGCGAGCACGTTGTTGTACTCCATGTGAAACCTTCGGAACTCCAACCGCCAGGATGTTTACGGTCTGGTTTATGGCCTGTTATTCGATATCTCTGCTATGTGCGGCGATGACAAAAATCCAAACGGGATTCTTGAGCCAACTTCGAATTAACTGCTACTGACAGCAAGCATGCATTAAGACTGAGCATTTATCTCAGATCGACTCAACACTGCTAGACACTCCAGATATTTGTGGTCATTACCACACATTCGTCAAAACTGAACTACCTCGCATCTGACCACAAACCTCCACTGGCAGACAGATACTACATGTTTGGGACTTAAACTTTCATGCGATGGCCACGCGGTGAACTGAATTTCATTTGTTGATGCGTCTGGATTTATTTGTTATGCTGTTCCTCTGAACTGTCTCGGACACCTGTGTGACTGATGTTCGGAAGGCTGAATATTCCTGTGTGCCTGCCAGCTACTTGCTTGTAGTGTACCTGTGGTGAAGCAAGTAGTATAGTACAACGATCGTTCAGCCACCCATGCCTTCGAATTGCGCGGTGTGTGACATGGGGATCCACAAACTCGACAGACTTTTTCTGCAGAAGACTCAAACCCACTCAACCTGTAGATTCGTCATGCCTTTGTTTATAAGACTTTAAAACAGAGCTCCACGAAAATTCAGAATTACATTGCCGCCAATTCAAAAACGGGCCAGAGTGCGTTGTAGAGTCAATTACTCAGTGAACAATTCATCTGTCGCCTGATCGCTGATGCACCGCATATTCGGCTCTGTTTTACTGACCCTGAGGACACCACTCTTAGTGAGAAAATAGTCGCAAGACTGATCGAAGCGAGTGAACGACCATCGTATCCACATCCAATTGACTGTATGTTGATCATACGAGGCACACACCATCAGTTATTGTGGCACCATCTGGTGAGCACGCTGCTTCCAACACCTATTTTGTGGCCCCAATAATACCTGACTCTCTGTTCACTGCGATCAAATAGGTAGACTTCTGCAACAAAACCCGTCGAACTATAGCTGACCCACCTTGTCAACATGAACAAATAGAAACAAGTAAAAACTGTGCCCATTTGCTTTGGCGAACAGTGTGAAGCAAACACGGTAGATAAAACACATCCAGATTGTTGCCATTAAACTAACCCATAGATTTGTATAGGTCAGTAGTTGTATTCAGTTTGTCTGAGAGTGGTTCTACCAGACCAGCGGATTGGGGAGAGTACGGGGAGAAGGAATAGTTAATCTTTTTAAACGGCTAGGTTTTTCTGACAAACACGAAGACAGCATTTCACACCTATCGCGTACTGAGCTACCCAGTCGGGGGGGGGAATCAGAAAAGGAATCTGAGCGGCACTAAGCACACTCCGATTGTTGAAAAAACAGTACATTTTTATAGAGAAACAACAGTATTTGTGACTGCTATTACGTGTCAGGTGTCTTCATGTCTTGATTAGTCAGTTTGTTGCTGTGTGGATCCACGACCTTCCATGTAGCAATTCGGCTGTTTGAAACAGATGCGCATTCAACATCAACTGATCGTCTATGATTAGTTGGTGCCAGTTTGACCACAATGCGGTCTGTAGCAGCTTGTGTGTATCAAGCATCCGCTCCAGTTCCCATTAAAGAACGTAGGTTAAGTAATTCTAATGTGAGCCTTACCAACCTTCACCTGAATAGAGACCCCTCGTGATTGTAAGGACATTTCGGATGTCCTCCTTAAGTTAACCGTAAAGTGATCGAAACGTGAGCGTTTCACGCCTGGTGAAAGTGCAATTAAAGCTTTAGATAGATTGGTTGGGATCTCTCTCTGTACAACGCAGAAGGCGATTGTGAACTTTTGTGCAACTGCCTTGAACAAAAATAGCTGTAATGTTAGCCTGCTGCGGTTTCTGCCGCGTACCCAGTTACCCAGTCGGGGGGGGGGGGATCAGAACAGGAATCTGAGCGGCACTAAGCACATTCAGTTTGTTGGAAAAACAACACCTTTTTTGTGTGAAGAAACTACAGTATTTACGTCTGCTATTAAGTGGCAGGCGCCCTCACGTTTCGATTGACCAGTGGGTTGCTGTGTTGTTCCACGACGTTGCACTTAGCAAGTCGGCTGTTTGAAACAGAGACATATTCAACAGCAGCTGATCGCCGTCTATGATTAGGTGGCGCCAGTCTGACTGTAGTTCCGTCTGTAGCAGTTTGTGTGAGAACAGTGATTGGCTGAACCTTCTCCAATCAAGCAACCGTTCCAGTTCGAACACATTACAGTACCGTCTATCGAGTCCCAGCCACTTTATCGCGAATGATCAAGCGTCAAATTCTGTCGACAGCTGAGGCGGTTGTGATCGGGATACGTCGCACGAATTTGTGTGTGCATAAACAATACTTTCAAATCCTGGGGCTTCCTCGGCCAAACACACCGCCCAATATGTGGAAGAATTTGTCCTTGTCATACAGTCCCAGCCCGACTAACACTGATTACCTAGGGCCGAATTCTTTTGTGTTACTAACCCCAGCAGAGTATTGTTAACCATTCATCCAATCACACTACCCTTTTATCAATTCGGTAGCTGACAAAAATCTAACTCGTCACTTAATTTGATGTAATTGTACCAGTCGAAGAAGAGAATTGATCGAAAACAGCCTGTTTCCGGAAACTTTGTTTTTTATAAATGCCACGGGGATTTTCACACTTTTCCTTATATCTCTCCGGAACGAGTTCACGGACATTGAAAAAGGTGAGATCTTTAGCATACTCTTAGGCCGCGTCTGATGCGGGTTACCGCTCATACAGTAGCTGACTTCGAGAAGCTGGTTGCAGCGCAACAATCCCGCTGCAATGGTAGTGATAACTCAAATAAGATACGCTATGACCAAATCTAATGGTTACGCCTGCAGTCAACGTCTAAGTTCCATGGGGTCGATAAACAGGGGCACACGAGTAGTATCATGTACAATGTGCTTGTCTTAGAAAGTGATGGTGTCGATATTCATGTAGTGGATGATCCAGACCAGTGGAAATGCCTATCAGTGCTAACTGTTCTCTCTGATCTAAAAAGCCCTGGCGTGAATCATATGCCCGGGCCTTTCTACGTAGTCCTGTTGAATGCGCATCGACTGCGGGAAATGGTCTTTTTGATAAAAGAGATGATGAAACAGTCGCATGCAGCTTGGCCTCTTGGGGACTGGTGCCATTCTGACAGTGCAAGGAGGGTCAGATCTGAATGAAGTTAACTACACCCTATGAAAAAATCCGATGCGGTTGCCCCTGAGATTACCCTAAATGACCTCCACACATTTACCGAATGCTATCCAAGGGTAAGCAATGACCGGACTAATATCCATTCCAGCGGTTGATGATGGCGTCAAAGTACACTAAAACATACCGGTTCTGCCTTTCTAACTCAATTAATCTCGTCAGCCAGATGCATCTGCCAAACTTACTGCAAGTACTGAAATTGCCTCCTGACAATTTTTGAAAAATCAACTTGGTTTCACTCCCTAATAAACTAGACCAGCTTCAAGAACGCTATTTCTTGTGAAACTCACTGTTAGTAGGCAACATGGAGACCTGGTGTAAGCGGGAAACGTGGGACAGTGATTTGTCCACCCCCGGTATGACAATGTCTCGCAATGACAGTAAAACTACTAAAAGACGTTACGGCCCCTTATTTGTGATCTCACCCAAAGATATCAAAATTTCGTGAGAGAATGCTACTGGATTTTCGGGAACCAATCGGTTGGAACAGCGTGGTTTAAAGATCGTCCACTGCCCACAAAGTTGTGAGCAAGCGATTTCATTCACCCAGAACAAGAGTTCACGAACCATTTTGTTCATACTAGAACGTTTGCTTACTTTATATTACTACCAGAACTACACAGTTATGACCTTGATGAATGTCTCCTCACATGGCTTGGGGATTATTTGATTGCATGTAGGTTCAACTACAAAGTGAACATACAGTTATTAAAGTGGTTCCCTGAAAACAACGGCATTCCGCAACGATCCATCTTAAGGCTCCAACTGTCTGCTTTTTCGTTCTTGAACTGTACAACATAGTCAGCTTAAGGTTACTACTCTGCGCCGGCGGTGGAAAATTCCGTCAAGTTCTGGGGTGTCCCGAAGATATGGTAACCTAACAGAACGATTTACACGATTTAGACCAGTAGCCCGTAGAAAATAATTCGCCATTTAATGTCAATAAATGCATGGTTATGCATACTCGTTATCAAAATTGTGCGGACTGCTACCATGATTCAACGAGTCCATTCGTATCATTATGTGAACCAGAACTGGGGACCCTGGTGAAAGAGTTTTAATCTGCTTACAAATTGTACAGTTTTGGAGAAGACTGGCGCCTGTGCAATCACATTTCTTAGGGAGTATCTGTGGAATACTTCACAATGAATTATCTCTCACTAGGTTTGCTTCCATCATAGGTCCACACCTGGAAGCAAGCAAACATTTTTATCTCCCCTATCTTATTGAGCTCGTTTGAAAAGGGACCGTTGGAGAAGTTATGGGATTGAGAGAAACTTCCTAACTTTGGGGATTAACGGAACTAGGTCAGTTCTGAATGAGTTACAGACACCTCAGAGGAGACCTAATTCTTACCTGCAAAATAATCCATACCCCAAATCATCCATAGGCACATTTCTTTATACTAAATAAGAATGAACCTCCAAGATGGCATTCTTTGAAATTTGGCTGTCAAGTAGACAAGCGTCTTTGTAAATCGAATTGCTTCATATTCAAAGTATCTTCACAATGGAACACATTGTCTAGTTGTATGGTCACAGCTAAATCGGTTGAGTCTTAAAGTTTTAATTGACCGGTACATACGTCAGAGACAAACTGTCCTGCAATTTTCCTATTAGATCGTCGCTTTGGTCACGCACTCAGTAGCTTGAACCAAAACCTAAAAATGAGAAGAATCGCGGCAACACCGTTTGCTGGAAGAGCGAGACGAAACTGGACCACAGTGGCTCTACATTTACAAGACAAAACGATTACCATAAATGACCGACAGACACAGAACGAATCAAATGAAACAGTCATATGGCAATCACGGCGTCAGAACAACTCATGTTACAGGGGGGCATCAGGAAGCAATATAAGAAAACAGTCCAAATAACACAGGCGTTCGAGGGCACGGCCGCAATCTGATCGGCTGAGTGGAACGATACCACCGCCCACGACCATACAATCCGAGCTGGGTCAGCCAGTCGAAGTGGCTTGATGCATCCTGGCTATTTTCTTAGGAGATACACCTCCTGACATTGGCTAACCATAATTGTAGCTCATTTCCACAGGTCATTAAGTACGCATATGTCACGGAATGTCGTTTCAACATGTTTCGCTATTCGTTGTTGCATACTCTCAGCAATTTACTTTACTGTTTGCTATTCACAGGTAAACAGTCCAACACATGTTTTCCCGACCAACACAAAGACGGAAAAGCATAGTCAAAGAATTTTTCCTCTCTCGTTACAATCAATGAATCGGTGAACCTACTTAATCTTCGGTGTTGTGTCTGGTAGATAGATACTACGCAAATTTGGTGCCTGCTTACTCTATATAAGCCTTGACGACAGAACTGCATTCTTATTGTATGTTGCGATTACCGTAGATAGAGTTTACGGTAAGACATAATGGAACTTTGCTGGATACAACCCCCTCGTCAGTGTTGCGCATGGCTACTCCTTTCCAACTTGTCATGTGTGGATCACGGATCGTAAAACTAAACTGATTTTGACAGGCTGGATATGGTCATCCTTAGTTATAGCTTAGCAAACAAAACTGAAATGTTGCCCTCCGAACCGAACGTCTATAGAGACTTGTACACTTGGAGACGTTCCACTGCCACAGTGAAATAGTCGGGTACAAAACTTCGTAATATTGCTCATAACTATGTCTGGTGTCTGTCGCCAACAGAGTAGTAGATTCACTGTTCTGTCCTTCTCTGTTTCCGGCAACTAGGTAACCCAGTCTATTCACAAATTCTGCTCTATTGTGCAGTTGATTAATTATATTCTGTACATTTTTTTAAAACAGATATATTGCACAATTTGAATGCATACTGATGCTTTATTCACAACTCAGAATGACAACAGTAAATGAAAAATCATTTGCTGAATAATGCATACTGTTTGCTAACCAGTGTACGTGCACTTTTCCAGAACGAATTGGATGTGATGACAAAGGGATCCGACAAACACAAAAAACCGATGGTTTGTTCCATTGTGATCTGATTTTGGGCAAGCTCAGTGCTTAGTTGTGACATTTCTCGTAGATGTTTGTGACATAGGTGAATATATATGTGGCCTGCAAAATCGCGAACGGTCAACTGACTTATAATTTGTAAAGTATGCCGATTTAATTTTGGTATACCACTCTTGGTGTGTACAAATTCACCAACATGTAAACGCCAGAAATGTGACAGAGAGAAAAACAAAATTTATCGTGTATGCTTTTAATTACGATTTCGACTTGGAAATGCTTATGTGTAAATATACAAGAAAGCTGACTGCATAGAAGACTTCATCGTTTCATCTGTAACTCACATTGAGCTTTTCATTCTCACCAGCTTCAAAGTTTGCTGTAATTTTCACTGTATCAATTGTAATATCAGATTAGTCAGAGGACAGATAGTCTGCTTTTATCAGTTGTGAATCTAAAAAATTAAACACATCGGGCAAACAGGAATGAACAGTGAGTCCACACGTGTGCAATCACACGGATTGGTCTGTGATCAAAATCGTGGTAACACTGCGAGCTGCTTCAGCCATTTTTGTACACATAACATTGGGTTCGAATGAACATGACTTGTATTATTGATAAACGTTGCGGCCAGATTTAATTTATTCTAAATATGGTTTGGTCAAATCCCGGTTTCATTGAACAGCTGTGTGATTAAGCTTTGTTCAAACCATCACTGAACAAGCTTGCCATGGCTGCGAACAAAGTTCGTCTCTCACGCTGCGTATGGGCTCACGTCCAGCTACAGTGATGTTCTCAAAGGCAGAATAGATCGAGTGAGTGAACACGTGAATTGGTTGAAGCAGCTTATGTCTTGACCGTTCCAGTTGGATGGACGTGCTATTCGGAATCATGCGTCATGAAATCGTGTGATTAAGTCGACTCAGTATGCTCACTCAAAGCACGCATCAAAACAAGTACCCATAATTATCGAGTCTTGAGGAATGAATGCGTAACCGAACCTGTCAGTCAACACTGAGTACGCAGAACTAAATGAAACAACTTATAGGGTGCCTGCGGCTTCTACCGCATAACACTTGGTATGACAGTGTTTGTGTACAATAACTTTCCACTCTTACTGGTCTGACATGTATAACCTTGATAGTTAACGATAAACAGACTGAGAATAACAACTTTAGGAGCAAACTGTAATACTCTACGTTTCAACCACCTCGGGTGGCCTTCCTCAGGAGTGTTATAATCGGGGGCACATTAATGTGATTAATCTGATTTTGAGGTGGTTGGAACGTAGAGTATTACAGCTTTCTACTAACGTTGCGCTATCCTCAATCTGTTCATCATTAAAATGTTAAACACGACGCCAAAACTGTTTGACATCGTTCATACTAAATTTGGTGTGGATATTTTACAAATTGATAGTTAACGTTTGAAAATTACTGGAGTAGATGAACTGTCAGTATATTACAACATGTGTCTCATTTTTATGCCAACAAAGTGTTGTGAACCCAGAAGGCGGATGACACAAAGGTTACTTTATTGGAGAAACCAACACACTACTTAAGCGTCTGAGCACGACTAGAAACGGAAACACTCATTTGCACACCATACTCTTCTGAGGATACTCCAGTCGCTCTAGACACCATGTATCAGTTCCGTCGTGTAGCGAAAGCCATTATATGTCATTCT
>QNGE01001124.1:0-48323 GCA_008508345.1 Paragonimus westermani | reverse complement strand
AAAGTCTATCTGAATGCGAACGCTGCGATCAAATGTGAGTGATGGTCAACTTGAAAAACAGAAAGCTAATTGCATAGTTATCTGTTGTCCGAAAGGTTTTGATATGTACAGTCATCGTTCACTTGTTTTCTTTCAACACACAATGCATACTGCATTTTGACGACCAAGGTGAATTTTTAAATGGCTCCTTACATCTAACTGACCGCTTTGAAGCTATGGGGGTGAGGGATAAGAGCGGTTGGTTGAGTTAACCTGATAGATATTCGTAGAGTTCAAGAAACACATACAGGATGGAGGCAGCTGAGAGAATTATGCACACATGAATGCATATTGGATGAATTTGAATAAACGGATAAGTCGAGAGATTGCTTCGGTTTTAGGGGAACAGCAAAATAAGGATTGTAAAAAACCATGAGGACACTGAACAAAAGAACAAAATTTTGACAAACAAGACTGTTTTCGGTAAACTCTGATATTAGGCCTATACAAGTATATATCACACCAAGTACCAGTAAGAGAAGCTGCTGATCAGAACTAGTACAAAGTCAAGAAGGTCAGGTAAGACACACTTCTTCGGGGGTATGCTCACAAACGAGGTGAGTTTCAGGAGGTCACTGTTAACCGGGGGGAGTTGGTGGGATGGGGTAAGATTGTCGTGTGGATTGGGTGTACGTGTTTGGCTCCGGGAATCGCAAGTTTTGAAGTAACTGTTTCAGAATACACTGATCCAGGTGGCGTAATTGGATTGTGACCGTCTCGGCTATAGATAGGAAGCACCGTTGAATCTTTCGTGACGCAGTCGCTGGGACACGGTAGACGATGTCAAACGTGCTGTTGATTTTTGCATCAGTCACAGTCATGTAGGTGGGCCAAAATGGATGGATTGATGTTCTTTGTTGATCCAGAGTGAAGCCACGCTTGACAGTGTTTACGAATTATTTCCGACAAACGCCTAATGTTCGAATGATTTAAATATAAAGAAACTTGGAATAAGAATATTACTGGCTTTGAGATGACGGTCGGCTTGCAAACATTTAATCACCAGCTCCAAGAATGATGAACTTATGGCTCAGCAGAGTCTCTTCTACACTGCCGGACAACAATTGACATGGTGGTTTGTGGCGTTCAGCTCGCGAAAACTGACAAAACCGATGGCCAGGTTCAATTACGACTAGTCAACCGGTACAAATTTTACGTGAAATAGACGGTTTGAGTCCGTAATCTGGTGTACCTTATGGCACACGCCACTGATTGTCCAGGCCACTTCTGCCCAATGTGAAGTACTTTGCGAATAAGAGGGTTCCCAACCGGGCCACTGCGTTACAGCTCTGCCTGATTGGAAGAGACAACCCGGACGCTTCAAATGGATAAACCAGAAATGAGTGGTTCACACATTGTTTAATCGCTCCTGCTGATTAGTAAGTATCAGTAAACTGTCGAACAGCGTACCGTTTACCGTGCAGTTATTCTACCCAAAACACTATACTCATCACGATATTTTCTACGAATATTCAGTCACACTCTGGACGTACATGTGCGAACGCTATCGTACACAGCGCTTCAAGTGGAGTTACCAAACTCCTGCTGTGGAATGAGCTTATTTCTACTGTATTTAACTCTGTGTATGGAATGTATTTTGGTGAGTCCAACTACATTATCTTATCTTTCTTTCAAACGGAGCACTGGGAGTATTCATTTCGATCACTGACCCAAGTCGGCTGTCCTGTTACTCAGGAGATGTGATGCTGTGCTCCACTGTTTTGTCCATCCGTAATGCTTTGTTGTTTCACCCATCCACATCATCGATCCGATCTGTTTTATTCTACGGAGAGGGCGATTTTTTAGTCATATCTCAGTCAAGTATCCTACACATTTCTCCCATATATTTCATTGTCCATTAGGGGGAGGGGGGAGGTGAACCGGATGTAGACTAAAAAGCGGCAAACATACAATAAATCTGCGCCTCGAAATAGGGACGTAATTGTCACCTGGTGGGGTCTGTAATCATCTGTCTTTCCTTTCACTAGACAGCGTTACCTGTAAATCAACTGATCTTACCTTTTCTCGAATTCACCAAGTGTTCCCTGTTCACATGACTATGAATGAACCAGTGTTTCACAAATGAGCATATTTCTGAACCTTTATTGTGCTAAGTCAAGTGCATTCACTTTATTCAAATTGTTAACTTGTATTGAGCTTACTGATGTGTGCTCATTGTATGTTTACTTTTAGTTTGTGTTCATATAACCTTTTGTTCTGTCTTTTTTCTTATTGTTCTATCAACAACAGCGTTAGCTGCTTACTCGTGTTGTTTTTCTGATATGAATTTGTCCCTACTGTGATATGGGTGTGTGTGTGTGTGTCATTGTGATTTCTATTGAAACTGGCAGACTTGCTACCACGATAGGTGGTGAGGTATAAGAAGTTGACCAATGTTAAGAAGAACTCTCGAATTAAGGTAAGTATCTGATTCTCTCAATTCTAACCACTAAAGGACGACAGTGTAACAAAACGAAGGAAATAAAATTCTGGCATCAAAATTTTTACGAAAGTGAATTGTATTTTAGAGTTCGTCAAACTTGAGGTGGTGGTTGTAAATAGAGTGGATTGGGCCAACTCATCGGTACGAGATTACCGAATGATTTACAGAAAGCTACAGCCAATCATTGACGGCTGCTTTAGCGAACTGGCATGCTAACTGGGTGCCTACTCAAGGTGATGTTTAGGTGTAACATTAAATTTTCTCTGAAGGTCAAATAACTACAGCAGCCTGTTTATGTGTCCCGTGTTAAAACATGCGAACGACAAGTCGAGTCGAACTAACCGACAGAAAAGCTCATTCTTCAGGACCCAATAAAAGTGAGAATTGCTTTATGTCGCAAAACTCCTGGTTTTGATTTCATTTCGGTAGATAACAACTTTTCAACAATGGTTACAGTCAGACAGATTACGTATTCAGGTATGGTAGCTGCAGTTCTCATAATTTTGGGAATGCGAAGCGTTTTCGTCTTAGATTCAAGCAACGAAGCAGGTCGAATGTTCGGTGTACCGTTTGTTTTAGGAGTACACTTAATCGAACAGTGAAGTGTGATCTCCGTGCTTGTGGGGAAAGAACTTGATATAGACAGTAAACATCTTGCAGACAACTGCTTAGCTTCCTCAACTAAGCTAGCTGGGCACAGTCAACTGAGACGCTAGACACTGACGAATGATTAAATTTTAGAAAGAAGCTTTGCAAGACATTGCTTCATACCGCACGGAATACATAAACGGGAAAGATTATCGGTGTCAGTTTAAACGGAATACTTTTATATGAAAGTAGATATACACACAAAAACCTTGCATATTCAAATTTTATTCGCACGGAACTCGTATTTTTGAGCTTAGATAGTGAACCTTTTATCAGCAGTGAACTGCGCCCTAATCTGCGTGCACTGCGTCTTTCACATATCAGGATACTCTGTCAGGAGGCCGTATATGAGTCACTTGGTCAATCTGGGGCTAGAAAACAGTGGAAGGTTAACACTGGCCTGGTGGCTTTGTAAGTTTCGAATTATTTATAAGATTTTTTCAGTGACGCAACATCCACGTCATTCTAGATTAACAGACTATAACCGCCTGCCACACCTGATACAGCCTGCCCAAATACAGGTGCAAGAGAATGTGATATCCGGAATTGGGGAATTCAGATAACTCTAGGAACCGCACTTGAATTGAAACCTCCGACGTAAGTAACAAGAAGACCTGGAACTGGTGGCAGTAAACACTTGATATTCGTGTGATGGGAAGCCGAGTTTATGGATGTATAACAGTGTCTTTTTAAAATCACAGTCTCTCATTGACTGATCGTATCAGCACATGAAAAGTCATTAGCTGTAAGTTAGCTGGTGCAGTAAAGAACAAACAACTTGGCGAATAATGAAAAGCATAATATTGAGACTGTTTGTCCAATTCTCTTGCGATATCTGTAATGCGATGGTTTGATTGACCCCCTGTTAAATCTTGTTGTGTTGGGGTTCGAATGGGCGGTGAAAAAGATAGAGTTTCACCACAGAAAATTACTCGGGCAACTATTCGTCTATAGAACTGCATCAATGGCAGTTGTTGGAGTTATATTGGGAATTCCCATCATTCCTTACCTATCCCATCCAGGGTCCAATGGTTGTGCGTGGATCTCCTGAATTAAGCTGTTCTTTAAAAAGATCTCAAACCCATCTCATACGGTTCGACCGTGCTGTTAAGCTGGATTGCAACACAGCTTGCCTATTACGCTGATTGCGACGGAGCGATCGGATTCAACTAATTTGTGGGGACAGATGTGACGTCTGCTGCTGAATATTATAACGACAGTCGGACGGATGTCTTAGTAGCGGTTAGCCTACCATATGCTTGGTGAAATCCATCCGTTAATTGATATGACAAGTTGGGGGTGATAGGTAGCTGCGCTGTGGTCGAGCTGACCAGATGAAGAAGCATACAGAAGCCCATCTCCTTATGACCAAACTGTTTTCATTGTGAAATCTGACACTTCCTCTTGAACGATACTTTCAGCTACCAACTGTCCTGAGGCACACTCACACTGATATAATATTTCGATTACTGTCAGTACACCGATTCGGAAAATCAAAAAAGAGAATGAAAAGTTGTGCAGCCTACTGAATAATGGCTGGGATCACTGATATACAGTCGGAGATGGAGTATACTCTAAACAGATCATGGGCTACAATTAATATCATGCAGAACACTCAAGAAACGGTTAAAGGGATATCCTGTCCACAGTGTCCAAGTTATTCTCAAGTGCCGGAATTGAATGCTATGCTAACCTGATGCAGATTAATATGTAGGTCATCAGTTTGTGGGAAACCGTGGATTAATGACCACTTTCGGGAAGAACTACCCCACAGTTAACCTGAAGATCTTCGACGAAATATACATGATTAAAACGTAAAAACCAAAAATGGAGAAAGTGGTCGAGTACTAATTTGTGAGAGAGTACAATGGTCTAGCTAAAGAGTGGTGCTTATTCATAATTCATTTTTAAATATTCAGCACCCTTCTCCTAACATCTTTGTTTATCCAGACCTTATAGAATAAACTGTGGAAACTGACGAAAGTGAAGTTCCTTCAATTATTCTGTTTTTCAACAAAGTTACAGTGAAAGCCTTAACTTAAATTCTAAAAAATGATGCCCTATAAGTGTCCGCTAATTTCAATCTCCAATTTGCGGGCTATTTCAAGTACGCTTTTTACAACTCCTTTTAGAATTCTACGTTCTTCTTCCTGTTGTTGGCGAAATAATTGCAGTCCGACTTTATTCAGGATAGGCATCGGCGCACTTTTGAGAATTCGTTAGATAGGTGAGTAACGAAGCACTTGCTTACAAGTTGAATTAGGTGCATCCAAACATCTTTGACAGATTATTTTGAGTTTACATGAATTAGAAGCGCATTGAGTGCTGAAGATGCAGTCCAATACTATGTGGCAATGTTTTTCATACCATTGAAACGAAAAGATGAAGTGTTAAGGAGGCGCCAGTTTCAGATGACCGGGTGACTTTACTGGTGTGTGATGGCGTGACTGTTGAAATGTGCACCTTATTATTGTTTGAGAAACATCAAACTCCTACGAATTTTCAAGGTCTCAACATCGGGGAAAAGTAAGTTTTGTACTGCCGTTCAACGAATGTCACTTGTTCAGTATTTCTTGGGAGTAGCTAACATATCTTAGTCGTTTAGCAATTCCGCAAAAGAGACCGTTCTTGTTCCTCGATGATTCCGTTACTAACCATCATATCACTTTGATGTACTCTGACGTACATTAAGGAAAGTTGTAATCAATTTCTACGGCATTAATTCAACCTACTGACCAGACGGTAAGTTAGTTTTTTGACTGAGAATTTCAGGAACATTTGTTGGGATTTATTGCGTAAGAAGCTGACAAAGCTTTAGACACTGGAATAGTGCAAATTCTTGTGTTGGTACAGTCACTATGGTATATCCTTTGTACATGAAATAAAACTAGACATGGCGGGTTTAGAAAAGCGGATCTTAAAATTAAACACCTGATTATTAAAATCACTTCTGTGCTGCTGCAAAAACAGATAAGGCGGAACAGTTCATCCTGTTCAACAAAAGACTTGACGAGATGAGACAGATACTTCGGAACAGACAGTGAGGAAATGCGCTGTTTTCTCCGACAGTTATTCCATACTTTGTTCGGAATTGTGAACTGAACTGATATGAAACCACTTAAAGCATTGAAGGACGGTGGAAGTGAGAATAAGGAGATGGAGAGGTTGGTTGTTTAAGTTCGTTAAAAAACGTTCGCGGTGCGTTCGACTCTCAAAAAACACGCCGGTTTGTCCACGGAGCAATAATGCGATTGCTAGAAATTGGATTCTCCTCCTAGCAGTAATAAACACGGAAAAAAGGCCCTCAGAATAAGGCGACTCTCTCCCGTAATTGCTTCTAAGACAAATCACAAGACGGATGCAAAAGGCAACTTGGTTCCGCTTCAACTATATATGCGCCATTAGGAAAATTAAAAGATATTTATATAGTGTATAGCGGCTCACAAACATTTTCGAATCAGAGTATTGGAGGACAGTTATCACAAGTATTGCTGTTACGGCCATTAAAGCCAGGGTTACCTTCCGACTGTCCAAGACATTTCCGTTCGTTGTGATTAGGCAAAATCGTTTTCTTGAAGAAGAAGAAGAAGAAGAAGGAGAAGGCGATTTTGAAGGGAAGGGGGAATGGGTTTTGTAACATCTGCACCGGAACACTTTTGGTTCAACCATCGAACTGCTTCCGAGGATCGGCTTGAATGGGTTTAACCGGTTTACTGCATTTGCTGGTCCGTCGCCTCCACTTCAAGCGATGCATGTACTCAGCATCTTGGAACGCTAATCCTGTTGATTGTTCGATTTTGATAGGTCGTATATTCTTCAGTTCGAATGCGTCCAGTGATATATCGAACTGTGTGGTTGGTCCTACCTAGTCGCACAGTACACATCCGCGGTCTCGACGAATCTAGTTTACGTGTCATACACATGCGGCTTCGCCGACCTTCACTTCATGGAGGACTGATACTCTCCGTTAAACAATTCCTCCTAACATGAAGCCGCTTTTTAGTGAAGCTGTGTATTAGGAAATAGTGAGGGTTTGGAGGTTTTATAGATAAAGCATCGTTTACAGTGTAAGCATTGCACATAACTAAACGTGACCGAACGTTTGTGTATGATTATTCAGTTGTGTCTAACATCAGGTCAGTTTCAAAGTAGTTAATACGGCAGCCCCATTAGAATGTGGCTGGAGTTCATATCTCAGCCGCTTTAAGGATATGCACTACTCACGGGCCGTAATTTAAGTGAAACTCCAGTCCCGTACATCTTTTTAAAAGAGGTTGAGTGACAAGTCTATCGGAATGTAACAGCTGCAATTTGCTGTAAATGACGTTCAGTTAATATAAGCAAAACTAGTCATTCTTACAGTTTTCTGAATCGGTCAAACTTACAGACCAGAAAGTGTTCTTCTCTGTGCGTATGGACTTTGACACATGTTTTGTGTGAAGGTTTTTCTAAACGTTTTTAGTTATTCGGCCTAAAACTGACAGTATCCCATTGGTCATCGAGAGAAATAGACAGATGAACGTATGTTATCGAGAAATCTATCACCATGTTGATAAAAGTACAAAGACCACGTACATAAAAATATGAAAACAACACGGTTACGGTTGGATAGTGAAAAGGTAATCAGTTCTATCTCGTACACCAATCTGCCCGTACTGTTTGGTTATGATGGCAGCATTCACGAGAGCATAGTTCGATCAATTAGTAATTCATGCTATTTTAAGAGAAAGTTAGATTGTAAGATATCCGCATCAAATTTAGTACGAATGAAGTTGAACAGTTTGGGCGTCGTGTTTAACATGTTATTGATAAACAGATTGGGAATAACACAACGTTCCGAGCAAGTTGTAATACTCTATGTTTCAACCACGTCGGGTGGCCTTCCTCAGGAGTGTTGTAATCGACTACAGCACTCCTGAGGAAGGCCACCCGACGTGGTTGAAACATAGAGTATTACAACTTGCTCGTGACGTTGTGTTATTCCCGATCTGTTTATCAAGAAAGTTAGATTGGTTAACACATTCTTGAGATTACTAGCAAACAATGTGACTGAAGTTGAAATGCATTAGCGCGAGTACGCTTACTTGGGACATTGAAAAACGAGTGCATACCGACACTATGGTTAGTCAAAAACGTTCAATAATAGACGTTTAAACAGAGAAATCAGGAAACAGTTTTTTTACACAACGTATCTATCGAGCATATCATTCTGCATCTCACCGCTCTAGACATTGCAGTCTGAAGGCTCGCGTAACAATGTTCAGCAGGAATTCTGAGACAAAACGACAACACCAGTAACACGGTTGGCGGCATCCGATTCAGATTAGCCCGTCACAGTAACCGAAGCCAAACGACACCTGCGCTTAGCCATCACCGCAATTGGCTTGAGCTGCATCAATTGCTTTTCCACCCGCACATCACATATCCAGTGTAAACCCGAAGGAATAAGACCGGGAGGTGTGCCAGTGGGGCCTTTCTGTCCAGCCGGCCAATGCTGGTTAGCCAGTTGATTGGCTAATAAGGAAAAGAAACTCTTATTTCTCGGAACCTAAACAGAGAGAGACTGCAATCAAGAGATCTAAACTAAGAAGAAAGATTTGTGAAGTGTAATACAAGAAGCGTTGCAGTATAGGAGTGCAGGTTAATGCCTTCCAGAGAAAATGAGGATGAAAAGCAAAATTCGCATTGAACTACGAAAAGCCAGGCAGACCATTCATCATACAGTACACTAAGGAAACCAAAGAAAAGAATGGATCGAACACCGCAGACACCCAAGTTTCTGAAAAGAAGAGCGGATTGATTGTCAACGATCAGGCTGTTGGTCGATGCAGTCGTTAACAGGAGTAGAATGGATACGCTTATATGACCTACCTGAGCCTAACGTACTCGTCGCCTCTTCCGGGACGGTGTACTATGAGTAAGTTGGTGACCCACTGGCCCCAATCGGCCAGCGCATTCGCGGCCGCACACATCGCAACGCCATGTAGTCACGTGAGAGAAGACAGCTTCCATTTAAAAGCTAGTCAGCTGATTAGGTAACAAAATTATAACATACCTAGAAGGATGTTCGGAGAGTACTGTGCCCTCATATTATCCACGTTTGACCCCTTTACATTGCCAAGTAAGGTGGTTCCAGTCTGCTTCATAGTTTCACTGCGAAAGCTGATGAATTTAATAATGTGTACAGAATTGAATCTGTCAGAAATCCACTGGTTGGAAACCTAGGTTCTGCTTAGTCTGACAAAATTTTATTTTCTCCGTTTTCAATTAATTTCTCTTGTCAAGTAGCCTCTTCAGATGAAAAATCTAGTCTGTCGACAATTCACAGTGTTTGAGTTTCTATGGACCTTTATTTCTGGGTCGCATAAAACTGTCTAGTTCGGTGATTCGGGAAGAGAACTCAATGTTGAAGACACCAATCAGTTTGAATTAATCCCCAAGATCAAAGGGTCAACCAGCGGATCCCTAGGAAGAACGTTTCCGGGAAGTGAAAGTTGTAGGGAAAAAACCGCCCATGTTTGAAAACAAAAGAATGAAGGCATGAACAAACGACTCCACACGACATTCTACTCAATGAAATGCATGACTTCCTCTCATAGAAAGACCAACCTTGAACAATGACTGATGCCTAACCTCCTCAGTGGTGATCCCTGCTAAAGACCAGTTTACATCGTTCCTACGAATTCACTCCATCCGCCCTTTTCCAGTTAAGTTTTGGAAGGTTAAGGTGTATTGTTGGTAAACTCTTCCTTCTCGCCAAGTGTTATAAGGATGCCTGTAGCTCCAACTTGTTAGAAGTGTTTATATTATATGCTGTGGATACACGAAATGAGACGCATGCTTATTTTTGTAAACTGTACACAAAATGTCAAAATGAGCACCATCCATACAACGGATTGTTTGAAGAATGTGAGGATATCGGTCCGACAACTATTATATCAGTGACAAAAGTGATCAGAATACTGCTGATTGACTACATTTTTGTCTCTCCGACACTGTCGTCTACAACAAGTTATCATGGAATCCATATTCATTGCAACTTTCCTATCTCAAAACAGAATCACCCATTTTGCTAGCTCTCCTAACAGAATCCTCGATCGAGGTGGAATATTTTGTACGGGGTTTCTCAAGTGCTTCAACGGCCTATGCAGCTAGATGGTTGTAGTTTAACATTTCATTTGTCAAACTGTCTTTCGACACGGCCATGCAGTAGGTCTGTCTCGGTTAAAGTGATGGTCATCTTGAAAATAAACCAAATTCCTGACTTCTCATCAGTAATCTGAAGTAGATGTGTCGTGTCATCTTTGAGGACCGTGACATCGACTACTGACTGATCGATGATGAATCCACTAGGTGGCAGAAGATCATTGCCTCCAGAGTACGTTGAATCGTTGCAGTCAGTGTATTGAAAGAATTACCACAGACATCACGACATGTGAACATTAACTGGACTTTTTTGGTAATAGTATGTGCTGCTACCATGTTATGTATTTTGAAGTTTTCGAAGTGTCGCAATTTTTAGAAGCATTGTCGGATGTGGCTGGTAGTTCGTAAAGTTAGTAGATAGCACTTAGAAAACGACAGGTGGAACAAAGGAGAAATCTCCACAGTAAAAATCCCGCCTCACAACCATACAACTAATTGCTGAGTTGAACAGCTGAGGTTTCTGCGAATGCCATTTATGGGGAGGAGTTTTCAGCATAGAGAGTAATCTTCAAAAGAGCATAGCCGACTGTCGTGAAGTTGTTACGGCAGCGTTATCAGATTACTCACTTGCTCATGGGGTTTCTGAAGTTGTCAGATTTTTTCCAGCACATATTGGCTATTGAAGAAGTTTGGTGCTCATCTCAGGTGGACGATCGTAGTGATGTTCATTGGAACATTTACCATAACTATAGCTAGTCAGTTCGTCAGTTACCCTTAGCATGACATTTACTGTCCTTAAGTGAAGCAGTAGAATTTGATATGATTCGGAACTTAGAAATTAACAAGAAGGATTTAATTGAACTGCAGCCCATTTGCTGTTGAAAGAAAGTTTAGCTGTTAGATCCAGGAAGATTGGATCCTTTGGAAAAGAGTGCACGTGACACCCACTGCCAGTGAACAACAAGAATGTATTGCCCTGGTACGTTCTTCCGACGAACATTCAGCGACGTACGTATAACCAACGACGCCAAGTATCAGAACCAAATCAAGTCGCTGGAAACGTGGTAGTATTGACGGGAATAATATGTTTACTGTTGAGTAGTCAGAGATTTGGTTCATTTTCAAGTTGACCATCACTCACATTTGATCACAGCGTTCGCATTCAGATAGACTTTCCAGCCAGCCGGTGTCTTTCGAAAAGAAGCACTAGACTCGAGTTTCGCTCTCATTAGAGCTCGTCAGTAGTGCATATCCTTGCCACGGCCGGGATTTGAACTCCGGACATTCCAATCATGAGGCAACCGTGTTAACCACTGCGCCATTCACCTCACATTAGGCACGACCGAATCATCAAATCTGAACGCTCAACCACTCTCGCTTGTGAGCAATGATCAGGTTGCCCGATCGTCTCGAGAGGAGACACAGTTACTGCCTGTTAACTCCAATCGATAACCCCGCGATTAGGACTTCCGAGACAGGTCGAGATCACAGAACTCATTAAACCTGCAAGGCGATATTTTAGATTACTGATGAGTAGTCGGGGATTTGGTTTATTTTCAAGTTGACCATCACTCACATTTGATCGCAGCGTTCGCATTCAGATAGACTTTGCAGCCAGCCTCTTTCGAAAAGAAGCACTAGACTCATGATTGAAATGTCTGGAGTTCAAATCCCGGCCGTGGCAAGGATATGCACTACTGTCGAGCTCTAATGAGTGCGAAACTCGAGTCTAGTGCTTCTTTTCGAAAGACACCGGCTGACTAGAAAGTCTATCTGAATGCGAACGCTGCGATCAAATGTGAGTGATGGTCAACTTGGAAGTAATATGACCAATTACAAGAAACACATCTCAGTTCGTTTGCCTTCGTGGGATGAGATACAGTGTTTAGCCGCAATCGGCCGTCAAGGGTCCAGAAGGCACGACAAACACAAACACAGACGACTGCCAGGCTAGGACGATCCGATCGGTCTGATATGTGTCCAAATATCCGGCCATCGAGCAGACTGTTGACGGTTTCATGACACGTGAACTTGACAAATAATTATGGGTTTGCGGTCAGGTGAGTGAGATTCGGTGACTAACAGAGGCGGCTGGAGGAATTCCTAATTATAGACACGGGTTGTGTTGTTTGTAGTTAGACGGGGCCACAAGGAAGAGTGTGGCAGGGTCAGTCGATGGGAATTTTGACCTCCAAAAGTGTAGTGCAAGTCTATTTGCTGCTCCCCTGACTTCGGCGCCACAACTTGAAAAGTTTCACACACTGATTGACAGATTGAGAATAACACAACGTTGCGAGCAAGTTGTAATACTCTACGTTTCAACCACTTCGGGTGGCTTTCCTTATGAGTGTTGTAATCGAAATCACATTAACAAAGGTTAACGAAGTGTTAATGTGATTTCGAGTACAACACTCCTGAGGAAGGCCACCCGAGGTGATTGAAACATAGAGTATTACAGCTCGCTCCTAACTTTGTGTTATTCTCAATCTGTCTATCAACAACGTGGTAAACACGACACCCAAACTGTTTGACCTCATTCGTACTAATTTCGGTGCAGATATTTTACAAGTGATTAATAATCGTTCCACACGTTCTTTATTTTCGCGAGGATAACCTTGCAGGTTGAACTCTAGTGAACTTACAAAGCCGTACTTCACCCCAACTTGTTCACCAAGAAGGTGATAAACACCTAACATACAAACTGGATTAACACATTTGATGTATTTAACCTGTAGAGTCAAATTTTACGTTGCCATCGAAATATAGACCACTTTTATGAGTATAGTGGATAGGTTTGTGCTTGTCTAGTGAACAGTCTTCGTCTGTGTTAACATCATTCGTTAAACCATTCTAAGCCGTTTCTACGTACTTCGTGTTCTAATTGTGTACCAGCTCAATGAAATGTCGCGAAAACTGTGGCCATCACGAACGAAGTTTCGCTAGCATTACTCCCGTTGTTCAAGTTGACCATGGGACGAAAGACGTTTTACTTTCCTGACCAGTTGTTTGAGGCCACTCACCACGTCAGACGTCCACCGAGTCTTGGAGAATACGTCTGATTCTGTGAGTCAAACACAGACCTACTTTGAATGATGTGAAAGCGGAGTACGGAAACCAGGGAAAGTATCTCATTTGCAAATCAGTAAGCCCAAGGTCTGCAACCCCATCGCTCATTGTATAAATATGCAGACCATCTTTGTGTCACATATTCACAGGTCATGAGATAGGTTCCTCTATGTGCGTGATGTTGGTGAAGCCTGTACGAATCTAACCAGTTACCCACTGTTTCGTTGGTGATCACCTGGAAAAAATACCTGCAATAACCACTAGTCTCTATAATCGGAGTCGCACTGATTCACAAAATGAGGCCACAGCTATGCGNTCTCTATAATCGGAGTCGCACTGATTCACAAAATGAGGCCACAGCTATGCGCATCAAAGCTACTCCCAACGACGGTTCTATCAGATAGGGGGTAGTTTGCCGTTTACGGCAAAGTTTTGTGCACAGTTGTGTACGATTTTCTGTGTATGGTTGTCAAGACTGTTTTTTTAGAACGACTTGACAGATGAATCCAGCCAGCTAAGTACTTATTCTCGATGTTGCAACTTAAGAACCAGTACTATCCGAAGTAAACTGCATCTGTTCAGACCGATAGGGTGGTGGTGTCCCCCAAAAAATTTATCTAACCACGAAGTAAGATAGTCAGTTCTGGAACACCAGTTTGTGTTGAACAAGTGGGCTATCCATTTGAGAAAATTATGTGTTAAGTATGCGTGTTTAACACTCGAAATTGGCGAATTCGAATAGCCCTCGAAATCGTGTTTGGATTAAGATCTCCTACGCAAGTAATCAGGGGAATACCTCGGACTGGTTGGTGTAAGCAGTTGTTATTCATAAAACAAGAATCCGCATTTTTAGATGTACATCAGTATTAAAGGGATTACAGTATGTTATTCAGTGATCTAAATGGTACATGCAAAGTTAAAATCTGTAAGCTGGTTGGTCTAACATAGAACGAAGGACATGATGAATGACGAA
Organism: Paragonimus westermani; assembly: GCA_008508345.1. Classification (NCBI taxonomy): domain Eukaryota; kingdom Metazoa; phylum Platyhelminthes; class Trematoda; order Plagiorchiida; family Troglotrematidae; genus Paragonimus; species Paragonimus westermani. The sequence goes on along the minus strand of QNGE01001124.1, from coordinate 34,008 downwards.
GATGCAACGCTGAAGCTGTTTGTCCAATTCTAACGAGGTATCTGAACGTGACTTTTGGACTGGTTTCTTGTTAGATGCATTGTATCGGGGTGTGGATAACCAATGAATCCAGTAGATTTTCACAACACAGTGTGTGCTCACATACATCAAATTGCATAAATCTCTTAGGGGTGACAGTTTGGAATAGGAATCGACTGCTGAATGTGATCTTGCGTAGGATGCATCTGTTTGTACCTGACTGTACCACTCAATATCTTGCTAGTCAGTTTTCTTATTTGACACGATGTCAACCAAACTGACCTCAGTTAAACGTGTGTTCATTAGACTATTTAGTTGCCGCATTTCTGATAAAAGCCTTAACATCAAGAAGCTGTTTTTTCATCGAGAGAAAGGAAGGTTCATTCTATGTTAGGGCAGCGCAGTGAGCAAGACGACGTTACTTTGTCAGAAGTTCCAAAATGGCCGTGCGTGATTGATAATGGGTCTGGAGAAGATGGGTTACAGTATCGTAAAATATTATGAACCTGCAGCTTTCTGCGACAAATAAGCAATCCTTACACATTGACAGGGAATAATCTGCCGAGACAAACAATAATTATATATACGCGCTGCTTGGACTGAAGTTAATAAGCACCAAAACACCCAGCGTTCACTACCGTGTTGCAACACCATGATTGCATGTGAGCTTGAATACTGTCAGGCCAAACGCTTGGGTGGCATAGAGATCAGACGTATCTAACTAGTTATCAGAGACGGTGGAACCCCTAATGAAAGCGTATAAAACCCAGTATAATGTCTGATTGGTTCACTGAGGATCGTGATAATGATCGCATTGATATTAGGGTATTTGAATCTTGAGTTCTCGTACAGTCTGCTCAGCATAGATTTGCGAGCAGCCCTTGTATTGAATTCCTTACCTACTGTCAGTAAAAGCTCTTCAAGGTGCACCCATAATGAATGCAGATAGATGCTATAATTATTTTACTCAAAGCTTTACAGACAGATTTTGATGTCACCATCATGTTGGAAGTAACGAACGAGCTGCTCTATTGTCCACGATACTTACGATACTAAGCCAGACAATCTGCAGCAATCTGCAAGTTATTCCTCAGCATATGGTGGCAGTACCATGTGAAAAACGTTGATGTACAGCTACTTAATTTAGGAACGGGATTCTCATTTTAGACAAAGTACGTTAAATTCGCCGCTTAAAATTGCTCGGACATGTATTATGCATGCCTATCCATTGTGTGACTTATCTGCGTTCGCCGAGTATGGTCGGAAAAATGGTACGATGAACGGGTGAAGAATTGGTACAAGGATGTAAAAAAAACTTACGTCATGTTTGACCTCCACTAGGGCTACAAAAATTCCTGGCTAGGGTCCAAAATAGAATGAATGTCGTCAGCTAGACGCATTGAAAGATACCGCCGGAGGTCAAAATCCATGGTAAGACTACTGTTCTGACCGGCACGGTCATCCCTGATGGGACACTATTAAAAAACCTGAAGAAAATACGAAAACAAAAATTTCAAAATCATGCGCAGTGTAAAACTAATCGGTGGTTCAAACCCAACCGAAGCCATGACTTTTCACAACTGGGTCTCATCTAAAATCATAAATCTGCCCCATTACTCATTTGTAATACAATTTCTGTGCTCAGCAGCGACGTTGGTGGATTCCAGCGTGAACTGTTTGAGAAATCCCGCCAGGGCAGTCGATCCCCTGAATCATTTGGTGAATTTCATATGAGACAGTAGGACGGGTGGGTAACAGAGTCCAAATGTGAAATTTTCGAGCTCATGGTGTGGCTTCGTAGCTCAGCTGGTAGAGCGCTTGTCGCGTTGGGGCATGCTGTGTCTGTCGCTGGTTCGAATCCAGCCGAAGCCCCGACTTTTCACAAATGGGTCAACTAAAATCATGAATCTGCCACATCAGTCATTAGTAATCAAAAGTAATAAACTTTTTAACATCGTTATACAACTTACCTTATTCCTCACTTGTGTGCTTAGGTTTTGAAATTTATAGGTATGACCATTCTCAATATATGTAGCCTTACGATAACTAAATATCTTAAACTGCTGTCGTAACTTTAGTACCCTGAATTGCAGCTGATAATTGTGGAACTTTAAAGTACTTGGCTTTTTAACAGTCCCATTCAATTAGCTTTCGCGCGTCCTTAGCTTACCTTTATCGCTAACATGGGCATTATACTAACTCATGCCAATGTGCTCTTATCCAACGACTTTCGGTTGTTTGCGTCTTGGTTGTCTTGAATATTTTCAAAATTGCAGACTGGTTTCACCTGGTCTCAGGAGGCTTTGCAGCTAAACTGGGATGGTGTTTTCCCAATCAAACCTAGGCAAACAGGCCTACAGATTAGCTACGAAGAACACTGCGACCAGTGCAAACTGTTCATCAGACAGTCTGCGTTGGAAAACGGAAACGCGGGAATATCGGTTGGAGGAGTAGGTGCTCTATAAAAATACAGACGTTGTAAGTGGGGAAATCAGATGATCAACTTTGTAGTATAACAGTAGCAGTAGTCGGCACGTTGGACCACTTCCTCACGGTGCCGACTGGGCAGTCTCAGCACAAACCTTGACTGGTTAATCGTTCAGCAACTTCACGTAGGGCTAACCACTCCCATCTGGTTTCAATGTACTGGTTACTCTCGATCACCATAATGAAAATACCACCAGCGCCTCCATGCCGATAACTACCGATACACAAGGTAGGTGAGCGGAGTACATCTGTTCAGAATGTGGCCAAATATGTAAATCGAGCACCGGCTTATCGGCTCATGCTTGTATGCATCGACGCAGAGATGGTGCAGAACAGGGTGCTCAGCCTCCTCCACTCTTTGACTGCGCCGACTGCGACCGCAGATTTCAAACCAATCCTGGTCTCACTCCAAACAGGAGATATGCACATTCTGTTGAACGCAACCCCGAGAAATTCAAATGCATGAAAGCAGCCGGATCAGGTTGGTTTTAGCAGGAATCAACTTCCCTTGTCAGACTTGCCGATGAGCTGACCGTGTCATGTCATGTCCCACTAGACGGGAATCTCATCACCGGATGACGTCACATTTTCCAAGCCGTACTCTGGAGGGTATCAGGAGGCGTCCGTTGTGAAGTGGGAGGAAAATGCGGCCCTCATCGCTGATCCCGCCACACCTTCAAAGACAAGTATGAGGTAAAGTAGTGATTCCTAAGCTGATGTACACTGAGTGGTTTCACCGTTTGGCCTAAACAGTGGTACTTTAACTGGAGTCCACTAGCAAGACTTCTTTACATAGCGAAGAATTAGTAGCACTTTCTTCCGGCCTTCGTGCAGGCATTTCAACAACGGTAAAAGCAAATTCACTGCTTAACGTGAACGCCACTCAAGCTTTTCCGTAAAGGTAACGACTGGTCACTCGACGAAATGTTCGTGTCGCTGCGGGGAACTATTCGACCATAAAACGGATGCGGAAGCCAACTGTGCTCCGATTTAAACCCTGCACAAACAGCGAAAGAAAGATGCTGCTTCTGCAGTCATTTCTGGCAACTGGAGAACTGCTTACGAGACGAACCGTGGCCTCCCGGATAGTTTCAGAGAGTACTGAGCCCAGGTATTACCAATTCATCTTCACCGTGATGAGTGACATCACGCATGATTCTGCCTCCGGAATGGTACTTGATCCACCCAATCACTTGACAGGAAGTTTCCTGCACGCTGAATAACATGGAAAATAGTGCTTCAGGTTTGGAAAAACTGTTACCTGAACACTTGAAGCGTATGAAAGCGGATGCCTTGGCCGAATATATCAACATTTTCCTGCTAAGTGTAGGTTCCTCAATTCTTTTGTGTCGCTCCAGCATGACACGTGTGTCAATTGTATACAACACTTCCTCTGCCAGCTCACTGAGACCTGTCGCCGTATTTTCAACAGTGATACGTTGGTTTCACAAGATACTGACTGATCGTTGGAATACGTGGTCGCACCTGCCGCTATCCAATTCTAATTCTTACACCGTGATGGTTGCCTCGAGATGACCTCACTACTCCATGCGCTGCTTCGAAACTCGTGCACTACGTCTTCCAGTCTGTAAGCAACTTTTATAGACCTGCCCAAGACGCTCAGTTCGCTATCAAAGAGTTTGAATATCAGATCGGCACAGGTTATCCGTGCTCCTCTAACACACTACATTACCGATTCATTGTCGATTCCTCTACGTTCAAAGACTCCGTCTTCCGGCCCAGGCATGCTGTTCACCAGGGTGACCCACTGCCGCCGCTGATATTCATTATGGCAATGAATGAGGTGTTGGATCTACTTCGGCCGCAGCTTGGCTACCAGTTTCACGATACACTGGCCAGCAGTTTCACCGACTCCGACGATCTGATCTTTCTGGCCCAGAGACACTTGAAATCATCGCTAGTGTTTCGGAGTTTTCCAGCCTGAAGAACAACACGCGAAAGACTCAGCTAGTGATCATCTGTGGTGCTCATGAGTATAACGCAACGGTTATGGCTGACGAGTCTATTAATTTTGGACCGGACATTATCTGTTCACTAAGCGCCTCTGACATAGTGGCCAATCTGGAAAGGTAAAGCATTCACCATTCCCCGACTGCAGCTTCTTGTAAGGCTGAGTGGAACGACCAAAGCGTGCTTGAAGCCACATCTACCTTCTGCGACAGCATCTAATCTCAAAGATGAACCGCTCACGGGTTTTGTGTCAAGTCCACGAAACTCGCTCAAAGCTATGGACTGTACAACCCACCAGTTTGTTCAACAGTGACTCCGTCTTCCCAAAGACGCCAATCCACTACATCCACACCCCAGTTCGGCTGAGCGGTCTCGGCATTTTGAGTTTGCCAACCATCACACCTGTATCGCGCTAATCACGAGTGAAGAGACTGCACTCTAGTCAATGTCCTGTTCTGAAGAACATGATGAAAGATTATTCGTTTGGCTCTATTATGAGGGACGTCGGTGTCCGGTAAGCGTTCAGGGTGTGGTGGTGACGAAAAAGGAGGAAGCTCATGCGACGTGAATGGACAAGCTTTATCATATGCTAGATGGCCGTCCTTTTCAACGAGTGTCTTGCTGTCCACATTTTAATCGTTGGCCGGTGAATCCGGACCAATTTTTCCCCAGGATCTTCATTTGTGCCATCTAGATCCGGTGTGGTCTTGTAAGATCTGGATTTCTCGAGGTGACCGAAGTGAGTGTTCACTCTTTGGAGCCTTGCTAATAGTCTGCAATCCTGCTGGATCACCCACGATGTGCGTTGTGTTCGGCACAACAGCATGGCCAAGGAGATGACGAAAAGGCTACGTAATCTGGGTTACAGCGTCTTCGAGGAGTTACGAGTATCAACGACGAGACCGTTCATCAAACCCGACGTTATCGGGGTTCGCGACGGTGCCGCTGTCATGGTGGATGTCATTGTAGTGAATGAATACCGAAGCTAATTTGCCTGAACAGACAAGTCTGTTAAATACGAAACCGATTCTCCTAATGGCGCTATTCAGTCAGCCCTCCACACCATGGGCTTTGACGTGGGCTCTATTTCTCGTTCTCCCGTGATCACCTGTTTCCCTGGTATCATTTGTACCTCATCTTGCAATGCCACTGTTCGACTTGGACTGCCCTCCTACACAGTCTCTGATTTATGTCCACTGATTGTCATTAGTTTTCTGAAAACCTATTGTGGTGGATTGTCAACCCGGAAGTGAGGGCGCTCCAATTCTCGACGGAATACAGCGATGAGGCGTTAAGGTATGTCCAAAAGCCCACAAACAGAAGGTCGTGGACAGCATGGGCAATCGGATCAGCCATTGCTCAAATGGATCGGACCAACGGACGAGACATGGCAGGAAAATTGGGTGGATAACCAGATCGGGGGCAAGATTATTTTAACATTCAGAAGAGTATCTCGACGTGGTCGTACAATACGATCAGAAGCCATAATGGATGGATGGCGCGCAGCACCAGCGGCCGGACGAGCTATCGCCCAGCGAGGTCTGCCCAACGGAGGAGGAGTGGTAGGCGAAAATTCCCTGAGAAAAAAGCGTCGGACGCACGCACAAACCGGGTCGAAGTGTACACGACGGGTGAGCGGAAACCGAGGTTGTTGTTGGCCGATCTCATGCCTCATAAACGCGAGTGCGCGGGTAGAATGGTAACCAGCATGTTGGGCACCTTCTCGCTACACTGTGCCACATTCATCCACCCTCTGACGGTTGTCTCACTATGACTAACATTTCCTCGTCCCGATGGGTCGGTCTTGACAGCTGTAGCATTACTGATGAGTAGTCAGGGAGTTGGTTTATTTTTAAATTGAACATCACTCACATTTGATCGCAGCGTTCGCATTCAGATAGACTTTCTAGCCAGGCTCATTCGAAAAGAAACATTAGACTCGAGTTTCGCTCTCATTAGAGCTCGTCAGTAGTGTATATCCTTGCCACGGCCGGGATTTGACTCTCGTGCCCTGGAGAGAGCTTTTGATTTTAAAAGACTACTTTTTCTGCCCGTTTCATTTCACACATCGCACAAATATTTTTTGGTGATTAAATTTGTAACGTTTGCTACTCCGGTGAAATGATACCTTAAATGTTTAGTGCTGATATCCGGGCAGTGCACTACATTTCACAGACAACTTGATTTGAATCTTCCCTTTTCACATTTTCATTGTCCCACATTTTGATATCACCGCTAGTCTCTTAATTCTCATGAAGCTGTGTAAATTCCTCCCCAGAAAAAATGAACATACTAATACCAATATTATCAACCCATATGGCTTCATCGATTGAGGTAACCGACAAAAAAATAAGTGGGAAAAACTAGATAAGATGACATGTGCCTAGTAGCCAAAGTCGGTCGAAAACATAAGACCAGTTTCGTGAATGTTGCGATTGCTTAGGTATGTGTACCTGATGAACTTCGACCACATACCCTATTATAATAAGAGCAGATGTCGATATTTCTAGTTGATACTTCATTTGCTGAGGGAATTTGTAAGTCAGCAGTCTACATCGTCAGAGCCACATCGTCCTTGAATAGACATGGTAACTATTTCGGTCAAAATGTCCGATATCAAAAAAGCAGTTTCGAAAGAATGAATGCATGCCAGAATGCGTGGGTATGGCCAATCTTGGACACCAGCCACTGAGTGTGTGGTACAGGCCACATGTCTAGTGCACTTCATCGACCCAGTGCGCTGTCGTTCCCTTGCCCATCGAGCCAAACAGAGTGTACTTGCGACCAAATACCATATATGGCACTACACAATGCAATAAAAGACGAGTTTCAGCGCATCAATTCATTCGGTTCTGCTGGGCGTCCTATAGTGTGAACAAAAATGGCGGAAGACGAAATTCAAGCGCTAGTTGTGGACAATGGGTCGGGTATGTGCAAAGCCGGCTTCGCTGGTGATGATGCCCCAAGAGCTGTCTTCCCGTCTATTGTTGGTCGCCCACGCCACCAAGTAAGTTCAGTGTCAAATTTTGGAGGTACTCATGTTTGCGGATTCTATTACGTCAATAACACTGATTACTGTATAACAACCATACTGAATCCAGTTTTATTTGTAATGTTCATTCTTGCTTTAGGGAGTCATGGTCGGTATGGGACAAAAGGACAGCTATGTCGGTGATGAAGCCCAGTCGAAACGAGGAATTCTAACTTTGAAGTATCCGATCGAGCATGGTATTGTGACCAACTGGGATGACATGGAGAAGATTTGGCATCATACTTTCTACAATGAGTTGCGTGTGGCACCAGAGGAACATCCCGTGTTACTAACCGAAGCCCCGTTGAACCCGAAGGCGAATAGAGAAAAGATGACCCAGATTATGTTCGAGACATTCAATGCACCTGCGATGTACGTCGGAATCCAAGCTGTCTTGTCTTTGTACGCCTCCGGTCGCACTACCGGTATTGTTCTCGACTCTGGTGATGGTGTCACCCACACAGTGCCTATCTACGAAGGTTACGCTTTGCCACACGCCATTCTTCGTCTAGATCTGGCTGGACGTGATTTGACCGATTATCTTATGAAAATTCTGACGGAGCGCGGCTACAGCTTCACGACCACAGCTGAGCGAGAGATTGTGCGAGACATCAAAGAGAAGTTATGCTACGTTGCACTAGATTTCGAGCAAGAGATGGCTACGGCTGCCTCCAGCTCCTCGCTGGAGAAGAGCTATGAGTTGCCCGACGGCCAAGTGATCACGATCGGTAACGAGCGATTCCGCTGCCCAGAGGCCCTGTTTCAACCAAGCTTCTTGGGTATGGAATCTGCTGGTGTGCACGAGACCACGTTCAACTCGATCATGAAGTGTGACGTTGACATCCGAAAAGACTTGTACGCGAACACAGTGTTGTCTGGAGGCACAACCATGTTCCCTGGTATTGCTGATCGCATGCAGAAGGAGATCACTGCACTGGCTCCCAGCACCATGAAAATCAAGATTGTAGCACCACCGGAGCGAAAGTACTCCGTCTGGATTGGTGGTTCTATTCTGGCCTCGTTGTCCACCTTCCAACAGATGTGGATCTCAAAACAGGAATACGATGAGTCCGGCCCAGGTATTGTCCACCGAAAATGCTTTTGAATTTCGCAAATGAGCATTTGCAACTCCACCGTTTGTGTCATTGTCTTTAATTTGTTGATGATTAATCTACACAAACTTCTTCTCACTTCATGTTTGTTGTATATTTTCATTAGGATGCAGGGTGCGTTTTATAAGGTGCGATGCAGATTTCAGTAAAGTTCGGCTGATATGAAACTTCTTACTCACATGAATAGTTTCGTCACTGCCGTTCACTGTCGAAGAGTGAACGAGAGGAAGAGGAATGCATATACAAACTCCATTCCATGTTCTTTTGCAAACTTATTACAGGGTGAATGAATAAGCGCTCTTATATGCAGTATGCCTCATCTGATAATTATATGAACATTAAATTCGTCAGTTGCCTCATCTGATCATAAACGTACAGCACTACTTTCTGCACTTACATGTGAATGTGAGACACGAACAGATTAAGACACAGTGTTTTTCTCGGTAGGCTAAAAAAATAAACTCGGCACCCCAAATTCGAAGTGCATTATGACGCCGTAAAATGGATTACGGTCCCCCACCTTTCCAGTTCGTGAACTGCGTTCACCTAAAACAGGCCCAATGCGATCAGACCAAACTCCACAGATTGCCAGGGCATCGTTCACAGAAGAGCCTTAAGTCGAGAACTTTTCGCCAGTTCATCGTGACACATACATAGACGAGCATAGACAATAGAATGTAAAAAGGGCCGTCATTTTGTGGCTACTGAAATGAAACGTATCTCTTGTGATATCAAACAGCGATCAGGATTTCCCAAATCAACATCGTCCACAAGACACCATTACGGTGATAAAAATGTGTTTGCATTGTATCAAAATGACCCGGTGACTTGGCCTGACCACCTTCAGAGTTTGACCGCGGATGCGGATGCACACGTTTCGCAGTTAGGGCTGATGCATGCTATTCGAGAAACTTACACGGAAGTTTCACAATTGCACCTGCATTCCTTGATAAACAACGTGTACACAAAAGAAGGAAAGACTGAGGTCACTCTACCTTAGGATACCATAACTCATTTTGAATAGCAGTATAGTTGTAAGTAGTATGTAGGAAATTTGGATTGTGTGTGTTTTAGCCGCATCAGTTGGCAAAAATAGTCTTCGAATTGTGAAACCAAAGGAGATATGTAGGAAAACTGGAGACCGTGTAACAATGAAACGGAATAAATGCGGATCAGGTAGAATACTGATAGTCCTGTCATTCAAATGCATCCAGTTAGTAGAAGCAACACTGATAAACGACTGTGAAGTATCCGTTAAACAGTTGCCAGCAAAAATCACGAGGATGAGATAACATAAACACTGGTAAAAATACAACAGCATGTGAATTTCCTGATAACACGAAAATAATGAACGATACTACTGAAAGGGGGAAGTTTCAAACGATTCATTATCAGTAATCTAAAGAATATCGCCTAGCAGGTTTACTGAGATCAGTGATCTCAAACTGTCTCGAAAGTCCTAATCATGGAGTTGTCGACTGGGGTTAACAGAACAATTACTGTGTCTCATTTTGAGACGATCGAGCAACCTGACCATTGCTCACAAGCGAAAGTGGTCGAGCTTTCAGATTTGATAATTCAGTCGTGCCTAATGTGAGGTTAATGGCGCAGTGGTGAACACGGTTGCCTCGTGAACGCGCAGCCGGAGTTCTGGTGCCGGTCGTGACAAGGATATGCACTACTGATGAACTCTAATGAGAGCGAAATTCGAGTTTAGTGTTTCTTTTCGAAAGAGGCTGGCTGCAAAGTCTATCTGAGTGGGAAGACTGCGATCGAATGTGAGTGATGTTCAGCTTGGGAAGAGAACTATAACACTTTTTAGTGATTGACCCCAACACACCGACTTTCGTCTGATTTGTTTTATACTGTAAGGTGATGCACACTGGTTGCCCGCTGAGGACTTGGTTGGAAGTGAAAAGCCAGGTATTACTGTTCACAAAAGAGGCTTGAGAACGACCGTCTCATAAGACCCAATTCTATCTTTTAGCCGAGAGTCGACGACAAAAATCATCGTGACGAATGAATTTCTAACAAGAGGGCTTTCTACTGATGGTCAGCTCATCGGCAAATCTATCGTCTGCTACTGTATATGCAATCTTGTAGACCTAACTGACTGAAAGCAAACAGTGAACAGTGAATAAGCGAGCTCAGTCGTCTCAGTCTCCCTGTTGCACGGAAATAATGTTCAAACTGGGTCACGCCGCCGTATGCTAGGGATACAACAGAAGCGACCTTATTTTGGCCTAAATAATGCCGCATGAACCGTTGCACCCTCTGAGGCACAATCGTACACTCAGTCCGAGTCACAGAACCTCCGAGGTCTTTCGATTAGGTTGCAGCCCTAGATGAGTAGATTGAAATTCCAAACGGCAACCTTCCACTGTTCCAGAAAGTCCAGTAGATGACCTTAAACGAAGACTTGCTGCATACATCAACCTTCCAAGCAGCGTGATCACACGGATAATGTACGATATTTAGAGTCAATGCTAACAGATTGGTGCCTACTGAAGTGAGCTTGTTTCATGTCGGAGTGTGTGTGTGATGGTTCTTCCGTTAGCACAAAACTTACTCATAATCAGAAGGTGGGCGACGCCAAGAACCATTCTTATGTAACACTCAAGTACCGGCATACCGAAGACACGTGAATAACAAAACTGTACAACAAAATGTTTGAACTTATCAAAATCTGGATAATACAGGTGAAATGATTTTAACCGTTGAGAATAGTCGCTTAGAAGACTGCGGGTGTGACGAATCGACATCTTGATGTGCGAGTGGTCCCTGACTTGTAATACGCTACCTGGATAAAGTTGTACAAGTCTTGGAGACAAAAATCATCAACGTTTAGCTTATCTGGCAGCATCAAGGTAGAACGTGTTGTACAGCTTGATGCGTCGCACTGAATAGACATTCCTCGTGATCCGTCGCGTGGAATTTTGTGGCAGAACCCGAATAGATGTTGTGGCAGTGTTCGTGGCCCAGAGTCATGTCAAACATTGAGATAGGCAGCGTTGGTGGCAACGACAGTAGCGTTGTTGACAGAGTTGGAACCAATGACCATGTGGGGCGTTGACTGCCTGGTAACGCTTTGGGAGATGATTGTCAGACAGTGTACCGGATTTTGACTGAATCAACGGATCCACTTTTATAGTTAACACTACCCTTCGAAATGTGAAAAGAAGTGTTAGTAACATCCGGACACATTGTATACTGGATATGACATGTTATAGGAGCAATGGTCTTCAGTGCGTACGTGACAATTCGGCAGGTTACTTAAAGAACATATAAAGACAAATGCATTGGAGATGTGGTTGTGGGGTTATCATGATGGTTCGGTTGGCCTAACACTGACACGTCTGTTTCGGATAAGATTGTTCGAATCCCTACACTTCTGAAAAGTGTCACCAGCTGCCCTGCCGTATACAGTCAAATATTTCAGTCAACTCACACATCAGGCACAGCCCGACTAAAAGAATCCAGAGATTGTTTATCAGATACGGCGACCTCCAGAATGGGTCAGTGGACCATCTACAATGGTCTTAGTAATGGAATTGAATGTCAAAGGGCTTACATCTTTTGTGGTCTTCAGGCCACAGGTCACGACTATCGGAGCAGACTATTCAGGATCTGTATCAGTATGAAGAGTTTGTAGGCTGTTGAACCAATCAACCCCCTGTGGCAGTCAGTAGTTGATCCGGTTTCTTGTGTCACTTTGAATTTCTTTGTGTTTGCCTGAATGGACGATATTTCTTTTGATGACAACACTATGGTTACACATATACACAAGTGAATTAAAGAATTTCCTTTAGTGTACTATCGAAAGTGAACTTTATCGGGTTCTCGCTCCGTTCCACGTTATATGGTTTGTATACGAAGTATGTTGTCCTGAGTCAGCGTCTGCCTAAGTCAAGTTGGACTCAGTCATAATGAGTGTGCAGTGGACAAGTGAGTATACGTTCGATCACTAACAGTGTAGAACGTCTTTCCTGAGGAAAGATCGAACTGTAGTCCCATCAGGCGTCGAATCGAACGGAAGCTTTAGAGGTTGGAAAAAAACCGCACATTTCCGGAGATACGATAAATATTTAGCTTTAGCCTAGTTTGAAAGAAACGGAAGCAACTGAGAGGCAGAGGGTAAAGGACGCGAGATGGGCTCCAGCCCACACGACAAAATTCAGTAGCGTGCCAAGTGAAAACTGTGTAGAACCTCCGGGAACGTTAAACGACACTCGAAAAAGTACGGATGAATCGACCTTGAACAGAAAACTGATAGGCCTTGATTGAGTGCGACTGGTTGCACGATTGAAGAAAGTGGCGCTGAGTTTGTATCAGGTCTCCTGTAGTAGGCATACTCGAGTGCATGCGTACAAAACAGACGGACAGAATAGGTCGAAATTTTTGAAGAAGTCACACGAATTTGGGCCAATACGAACGTATATGATCGCTGAATCTCACTTTCAACTATCCAATAAGTTGAATTTCGTTTCATGTGGTAACAAACCCACGATTTAGGGTATTGCAAGGCTTTTTTGTCTGAACGTAGTACAATGAAAAGTGTTTTTGAATTAAACATCAAAACGGGACAAAAATGATATGGATATATCCTCAATGTTGGAAACTCACGCTCAGTGAACATGCAGTTATCCACCAGTGGACAGTTTTGTTTCCAGTACCCAACCCACACAGATCGTAGCTGAGCAGTGAATACTTCTGGACAGTTTGACGGAACAGAGTCGGTTGGGATCGGTTAGCTGGTTCTAACTAGATGTGACAAGCTTCGCAGTTCTCTCACTTCAATTCGTTATGCTTTGTGTATGTGCATTGGTTTCTAGAAATTATTCATCAGCTCGGCATTTTTCGTTTAGGATTTATTCTGTGACCGGCCAACTTCACACAAACTTACAATATACGCCAAAGCTTCACCTTAATGGACACTATACAGCGAACACCGTAAACAGTTGGTCAAAAATTATTTAGTGCATTCAATAGGAATTTGCCTTTCTAAGTTCAATGTTCTCCCTACAGAGCACTGTAAACTAATGTAAATAACTTTATATATTCTGTCGTGTGTGTTTGTTTTGATCTGATGACTTTAGCGGTAAGTTTTCTGGTGATAAGTCCATGCGGACCAAACCATTGACGACGTGGTCAACGTGTACCTGACCAGTCGATCTTACAGTAGCCCATGTAAAGAGTATATTACAACCAGCTTACTTATCTGGAATGCCCAGGCTATAGAAGAGTTGCCCAGTTTTAGGTTATGTGCGCTATCGAAATGCACAAATTGTGGGCTAAGTTTTATCTGGTGTGTTTGTTTAGCATGAGCTAATGAGATACTGACAACCATTGAATTTGCTTGCGGGAAACTCAGTAAGCCCACTTTTACACATCTATAACCATATTTCTGTATTTCTTAGGCTTTTATGTACGTGCTGTTTGTGACTTGTCCCGCCATCAACAGGATTAAGTTGTTCCAGTGCGTCTAAATTTCAGTCTATTCTTGGTCTTGTGCGGCTTCGATCGTTGGTTGTTTGGCGTTCTTTCACTTTGATACCCACTTATCTGACAAGTGAGATGAGAAAGGAACATTAGTTTTCAGGTTAGACATCACTCACATTTGACTGCAGCATTCGCATTCAGATTAAAGTTCCAGACAGCCTCTTTCGAAAAGAAGCACCTAGACTCGAGTTTCGCTCTCATTAGTAGTGCACATCCTTGCCACAACCGGGANGAGAGGAGACACAGTTACTGCCTGTTAACTCCAATCGATAACCCCGCGATTAGGACTTCCGAAATGGGTCGAGATCATTGATCTCATTAAACCTGCTGGGCGATATTGGTTTGTATATATTTTCTTCCCTATTGCAATATATACGTTTTTGGAGACTTGTTGAGCCGTTCCTTCTAGCAGATTCTCATTTGGCTCTACTGGTGTTAGAACGTACACGTAACTCAGTAATGAACCTGAGGCTGTTTGGACAGATTCGACAATTACTCTACAACTCAAGTTCCTGTGGTTACATCTTGACTACTCAGTCTGTCTTACAGGTTACAACCGTTTGCTAAATTCTGGTCAGTAATTGTCAGTTCCTTTGGGTTCGACAACATAATATTGAGTTTAGTGAAGCGATTAAGCGATACCCAACAAAATTCATACAATTAACAGGCACACGGAATTGTGTGATATCAAAGATAAATTGTTTCAGTCGTCTGGTGAGTGGAATTCAACCAACTTGTTGGTATGGGAGAGTGTAACGAGTTGAGAGTGACAGCCATGTTCAAGCCGGTTAACTGAAACCAACTGTCGTTGTTCATTTTTATATTCAGTAGGGTGCGTGTAACAAAGAGTCATTAACGTGTGCTTGGTGTTGCATGTAACTGAACAAGTTCCAAACCCATTTCATTCTTCCCGATGTTCCTTTTTAAACAGAAGTTCACATGACTACTATACTTTCTACCATACTGAACAGTTACACTAGTCTAGGCTTCTACATTACACCTGCGTACATGCGTCTTCACACAACATGCCGACAACCATTCCCAGAGGTTAACTGAAGTCACGTGACCGATTCATTCTATTTCATGCTCATCTGTGTTACACGTATCTGTCTTATAACAGTCTTTTGCGCTCTTTGACAAAATGTTTTTTTTCCAGGAGGAAGGTTGGTATCACAATATTGCATTAATTTCACTACAGGTGTTTCAGTGGTTGCTTTGTTCGTCATAATGAATCTTTCGTTTTAGACGATGTCTGATTCAATTGTACATGAGAGAAGACCATATTAAAGAGGCTTAAACGGTTGTTTGACATGATAGTACAGTATTCATTATAGTGGTGTTTTTGGTTTGGATAGAACTAGAACACTCCGTTAATCTACTTGGCGATCAAAAAATTTATGATCTAACCTCATGGTGTACCCTGATTTCTCTATGATAACACACCTGTGCAAATTTATTTGAATTCCGTTCCGACTTTTTTCTGGATGCCTTGTACAACCAATAGAATGGAACCATATCTGATCCATGGCCATGATTTTCAGACATTAGGCGACTCGCAGCGGTTTTGACTATCTGTATTATGTAATACTTCTCCTCATCTGTTTTCGTTTTGTAATTTCAAACACGTAGTTACAATGATAGCCTCCAGAACAAACAGATGATTAGATTCCGAATTACTTCTCACTCATTCATATGTTAGTCTCGGTTGCAACCGAGAAAGGACTAAGGACATTTTGTTTTGTGTTTTCAGGGTCGCTTTCCTCATCTGTTTGAGTTTCTTTTCACTGAAACAGATCTATCGTATACGGTTGGTTTATATGCTAACATGCGTTCACCACGGCCTTTTGACAGAAGAGAAGACTTTGCATGCGATTAGTCCCGGTAGCTACCAATGAAGCAGACGACGGCTGCTTCAACCCGGACGGGGCTCATCAATGAGATACACGTCTGTGCAGTCGAGCCCATGGTCTGAATGCAAGTGTGAGATTTACAGTCCGGAATCTTATTTATCAGACCAGGCTAGCGTGATTTTATAACTTCTAAAGAGATATGTGATTTAGGTACCTAATCTACCACACTGACTCTTGCGACCTGAATTTCAGAAAAGCCAAATCAGTTGCGCACCACTTCGTTGTCAGTCAGTTCGGTCGACTGCACACCAAAAGCAAAATCTCATATTACGTTGTCACTCACGACGCTGTCAAAAGATCTTATGTAAAAATTCGGTCACAATAAAGGATTCCGTGGCCATTACTTGCATGTCGAACAGATGCCCAGAAATGATGTGGAAGTTATTCACGCAAGTTTACCAGAAAGTGGTTATCTGCCAAGGCCAGCAAAATTGTGAAATTCACACGTGATATGAACTGGACCGATAGTTGAAAGTTCTATGACAAACGACGCTGGTTTTGGTTGGAGCCACTCTACATTCCTTAATAGCAAAATGAGTCAACTGCTCAAGTGAACAGGCAACCGTTATCAAGCAATCCATGTTTAATTATTTTTGTATCTCGAGGGAAAGAGACAGTCCGTCAGAATGAGTATATTGATTTCATTTATAGTTTTCTGTCCACACTTGCTTGCTCTGCTACACTCTACACGGTTTCTATGGCAGGGGTACAAGTTCCTGCATTCTGATTAATGTATATACTCATGCCTACACATATATCTGTAGAAGTGTACCACACTGTCTCCTAGAACATATCCTGCTGAAAATTGTTGATCCCATTCGACAGACAATCACTGCCGATCCCCGTTAATTTTGTGCGTGAATATTTAGCTATCACCGTCGGTGCTGCCCTAGAGCAGACATCTTTGCCACATTCATCGTTTTGAGAAAATCACTTGTGCGCTTCTCTGTGTCCTTCTCTTGTGTGATCTGCTATTTAACAAAAAAACAATCTGAAGAAAATTATTCTTCTGGTTAATAACACACTCTAACG
Source organism: Paragonimus westermani (assembly GCA_008508345.1). Taxonomy (NCBI): domain Eukaryota; kingdom Metazoa; phylum Platyhelminthes; class Trematoda; order Plagiorchiida; family Troglotrematidae; genus Paragonimus; species Paragonimus westermani. The sequence continues at coordinate 16,948 of QNGE01001124.1, read as the reverse complement.
TTACGCTTGTTCAAATAATATAGGTGTAATAACCCTTTCCCCAAACGCATCTGACAACCATCCTATTGTGGTCACGCAGAAAAATAGGAGACCGGGCTTCGGAAAACGAGATTTGATACACGTCAAACACAACAGATGACGTTCCCTGCTTCAGAGTCACATTTGTACAACCAAAGTAACAACCATCAACACTTTTTCGATATGTATTGTCTCGGTCTATCTCTCACACAAATGTTACTGAATACTTACAGAGATTATCCTGGAAAATCGTTTCTCAACTTAGCACCACATAAGTCTCTGAACAATAAGGTCTCTCATGCGACCATGATGTATAGGTTCTGAGTCACAGCAATACTCTGAATGTCATGAAACGGACACTCTTCCTTGTGGTGTCATGCTAAAGGTGCTGATGGAAACAAGGTGTGCATGTCTTTATGGCGTGCTGTTTACGATTGGTCGCTCATGGCACTCTAGTGCACCTGCAATGTTGCGCTTGTTTGTCTGATTGGGTTTGTCATGTGACATCCTTGATTGGATAGATGACCCCTAACCTGCTTATACTTATGTGTGTTGACACTGTACAATCTACCGCCATACATTCGGGTCCACTTGTTGATGCCTACATTTCCTACCGTATCTCTATCCTCCATGTTACAAGGTGATATTTTTCTAATTGTACTTCTCTTCTACACCCACAATACGACGATTGCCTAATTTACTCGTTGCAGTAGTTGAGCTTAAGTAATAAATGCCTTTATTAGTTACGAGATACGGTCTTCCTCCCTGGTAGTTATCGTTTTGTGGATGGATAAGGGCACAGGAGAGAAAAACCTTTTGGATTACTCATAGCGGCAAAAACATCACAGCGACTTGGGTTGAACGAATCCCGTTAAGTAGGCACGTGCTTCGTACTAGTTTGTAGTAGATTACTTGTTGCAATTTGTTCCAAAGACTGAGACTACCTGGCTGGAAACAGATGGTGGATCAACAAAAATGAATATGCAGTAGCTAATTTTGGTTAAAAAACTGTTTTTTACATTTGGATTTGTTAAATATGTAAGCTGACTAAGTTAAAGCAACCTCTCTCATCACGGACCATTTTGCACAGCGTTTCCCTTAACTAAAAAGTCACTTATCATGTAATTCGATGTTCATTCTCAGGCATCGAGTTGTAAGTTAACGCCACAGAACGTCACGAACTTCATTTCGCGCCCTTGCGGCTGTAGCCAGTGCAACTTGGCAATACGAATCAGACCGTATCCATCATCACTAATGATATGACACAACGAACTTTAGCCCACTGAACGAACGCCTCTTCGAAGAGCACCTGCCACGACCTTACCCTACATAAGAATACCAATACATACGCATATATTTATATTCATATGCCTGCAAATGTTTGCACAAAGTAGCACCCTACATAGCTAATTTATGTGCACAAGAGTGACGTTTCTATACTTATGAAACCAGACATATATTTGCCGTACTTCTTCGAACTCCAGTTTGGTCTGTGTAGCCTCATCAGACGTCAGTAAGTTCGTGCATATTGACGAAATACTGTGATACTGAATTGTCAACGGTACTCAGCAGTTCGGCAGCATTTAACACGTTTCCTCCCTTTTCCACTCTATCAACCTCAACTGTGATAATCCCTAACGAGACTACTACAAATAGTTTTGTGAAACCCCTGAAACGTTTTGTTCGTGATGTTCTGCGCAGCGAACCTTTGGAAGTAAAACTAAACTGACGGCCTTCTGTCACCATTTACTAAGCCTGCCCTAAAGTTTGTAGACTTTGAAGTCAATGAAGGCAACCGCGGCTGATCGTTGGTTGTTGTTCCTTGTGCTAAAATTTCTGCCTATTCTTCTATTCGGTGATGGAACCGTCGACAGCAAATTAGTGTGTGCGCAGCTAGGAGGTCTTGCTGTTTCTTCAGGAAAATGCAGTTCTTCCACAGACACTTGAACCATCTGTACCCTTTTATTTGTTATCAAGCAAATGAGCATCGGGAATGACGCACTCGATCTTCTGTGCACATTGTCAGTCGTTTAACGACAATGATATAATCAGACTCAAGACATTTCCTGAGTTTCTAAGGGGAGAAACATTATTGTTTCCTACCCTAGCTGCCATTAATTAGTCATCGGATCCTCTGTCTGGATCAAATTCCATTCCTATTGATCGATGGTTACGAACGTGCAGTTATGGGTTATGGGGAAATGTCGTTGCGCGCACTCCATGTTATCACAGAGGTGAAACGTGAACCGCAAGCAGAAGTATACCGTACATTCTTCACTATAGCAATAAGGTAACCGTGCAGTCCATAGACAGAGGTTTCTCATTCCGCCTAAACATGACTGCTAGCGTCTTCATTTTGATATTGTTCAGAAATATCAGTTAGGTTCCTAAACTGACCCAGAAATATAGAAGACAAACCATACTAGTGTATGAAGTTGGGACCCAATGCATTGCAAAACGTCTGCGTCACGTCGTTGTAATTAAACCATCTATGTGGTTAGACCAGATGCCATCAGGGAAAGTACATTTTCATTATAGCAGACCAGGTGAGCATAGACACAGACAGCCACATCGGGTCAGTTCTAGTTCAGTCAGACTTCTAGAAAAAGAAAGGTTTTGACCTCCGGATTTGAAATTTATAGGGATCGTGTAAGTGCTTGGCGTGTCAGAGTATGTTCATGCACAATTTTTTGGAAGGTACTCTGCACTAAAGACTAACAGCAAACTAAGACAAACAGCGATTTTTCTATACAATGAAATCGTAAATTACACTGGCTACCTTTTGGTGTAACACCATTTTTTTCAGCACTACGGAAACACGGATGTCGTTTGAGTTTCAACATGCGTCACTCAAATGACACCTTAGTGTCGCTTAACTTTAATTAACCCACTGACTGAAAAAGTCCATTTTCTTTGAACACAAACGAACTGAGCGTCCATATAAACGACTGGGGTTCCGCGTTTGATGAAGTAAGGGAATTCAACGTTTTCTTGACCTTATGCAGACAGGATTCGGAAATAACCAAAACGATAACTCTTCAGTGAGAGTTTGAGCTCTACTCTCACACACAGTTGTGATTGAACTAGCTATACTAGAAACAGAAAAGATTCCACTTCGGTTGTCATTGAATCTGGGAGATTTGAAATTCTGTTTGTTACGTGACATATGTTGATGGCAATCAGTTTTTGATTGAAAAACGTTACTCTCTATGGAACCCGTGTTGCAATATTGTAGATGCTGCTTCGTGGATTACACTTGTTGAACTGATGACCACGTAGTCCTAATTCCAACCGGACGAGCAGTTTCTGAAGCATGGTTGCTTAGAAATTATGTGGAAATCAAGATATTTCATTACATCGATAGGTTAGGAGTCACCTTAAGATGGCAATTTTTAGTGTTTGAAACAAACCAACCCATCGATTCCACAACCAGGAGTAGGTCAAAGCAATGCTAAAAAGTTCTTACGAGTGTTAGGGAGATAATTTCTTGTTAATCACTAGCGGTTGAACGCACCCTCACCGGAGTCAATCTTACTGACCTAACAGTTCCTTCCATTTTCATCTGAAATTTTCAAAGATACAGAAACGCCTGTTCTATTTTTGAGGTGACACAGTCTGACTATCAGCGTTTGGACTCCTTGTACGAGCATACCTGGTTCAAATGAAAAATTTCCTCTATATTTCAACCTACAAACGAAGTCTTAGAAGTTCAACGGGTTGATAGTCCGAATTGTTATCGGGCCCAGACACTACGGAGAAGTGCACATACACCATTTACGCATTGGTTATCGTTTCCATCACTACATTTTTATATATATACAAAAGAAAGTGAACGCTTTTCATTTAGCGAAGGACATCTTATCAACAGTTATATAGTCATTAGACTTTCAAAATTATTTGCAAGATACCAGCCATCTGCGTTCACCGTTGTCTTGGTTGACAAATGGAATGCAGTTCCCCGAAATCTGTGGCAATTTTTGTTTATATTCCCCACAGTAAGTAGGCGGAGACTATCCCGGAAACTCAGCAAGTTTTCAAGTTTTCATCTAGATTAGCGAAATGATAAAGAAGCTTCCGTAGTGTCCGATGACTACGACTTATTATCAGTACTTACACAACTTGTGAGGTTCATGCCCTTTCAGTGTTACATAATCTGGGCACCAGCTTCAATGGAGTCAGTTGGTTTCACAAGGTCTGTCGCCAACAGTTTAAGGGTCTCTAGTTAGCCGAATAGACTGATTACAGAGATGGTCGCGGAATGTGTGCCACCAAGGCTGCCATGAGGAAAACAGTTACCAATTATCATTTCAGAAAATCATTGGACATCACAACTGTTACTTTCGCCGGCTAGCGCTAATAGTCCCAGTTACCCAGCACCGGAATTAGTATCCGTGTGTGTACCAAGTGCCGAAATTATGTTATCCATATTGGTGTTATGGAAGTTCGTACAAGCAACGCACGAACGAGGTAGTTCGATTGCTCTGCGGTCACTGCCTGTCGAATGAGTTGAACAGTGAGGCAAGTACAAAAGTAAGGAGTTGGGAAATTGGTTGTGCTTGACGGTAGATTTTAACTGTTTTCAGGTCAGTGCATTTTCATATTTGTATACGACGTTTGCAACCAGGGAATCGTTTGCACCAAGCAGACGGTCACGTTTCTACTAAAACAAAAACACGTGTAACTAAAATGTCAGTAACGCCAGTCACAATAAATCCATGACATGTAGGTATTGATGCATGTGATACACATGAATACAAAGGCCAAATGTCCGGATTTATCATAATTTTGACAGTACTATTGCTAATCACCGACTAAATTACTAAGGCTTTTGGGTTACTTTGGAAATAAGAATGACCTTCGACTTGTAATTTGTCTGCTACAGTTGTCTGCAACATTTTGCTCGTGTAGCGAAGTCATGACGTGATTTGTTGTGTCCTTCCCATTTCACTTGAGACGTCTCATACCGTAGGTGTTTTTGAGAGGAACTGGCGGTTTTTATTTGACGGTGTTCGTAACCAATGTGTGGGTGGGTGTTCTTTTTATGTTGACAGAGATTGGCTCGCCAACCGTGCCGGGTGTGTAACGAACAAACACAGTGAGTTGTCCGCTTTACGTTGTCGCTTACATTATAGACAAAAGATTACAAAAACGCTGAGTTGTCACAACGACGTGTCAGCGCCATAAGTAGAGGGAACGCACATGACGAGATTAGCAGACTGGTTTTGAAACGTGTCAGATACGCGTCAGATAGAAAGGACTATTAGAATGGCGAATCTCATTCGTAAAATTGGGATGAGCCCATCATTTTGTCCTGAGACGTATATGGACGATAAAAAAACTCTGTTAGTTAATGGTCACTATAAATTTCAATTCAGTGGAGTTATACACACATTGCAAGCTGAAAACCGAAGTATGTTCGACTATTCAAGAACGGAACATCCAAGATCAAATAGTTCGTAACATATGGCACGTATGAATATACAGCCGTACAGAATTCGCATACGAGCTTGAAGATATACATCCATGAGATGGCCAGACTGTGTAAATGTCAAGTGCTTCGAGAACCGGATATATTTCATAGTTTGTCCAACAGTAAAGTCACCTAGTAGCGGGTCTCGGAAGCGGGAGGAAGTTAGTGTTCCAAAAGGTGTATCTGAACATATGTGGACACGTCTTTAGAGTAAATGATGCCTACCTCATTGACTGAGCGCTTGGTGTAGTGAGGACAGATGGTCGCACCATACTACTTACACCACTATTCAATAGCAGCAGGGATCGAAATGATTACGGGATAAATACGGGAGAGATGCGGGAAGGATCATTAGTAGGCAGCATCATGTACAATGGCATTCGTCACATGACGGAATTGAGACATGGTGTCCAACGCGACTGGAGCATCCTCGGACGAGTGTGGCGTGCAAATGAGTGTTTCTGTTCGTAGTCCCGTTGAGATGCATAGGTCCTGTGTTGGTTTCCCCAAATATACTTCTGTACCACCCGCCTTTTTGGTTCACAACATTGGGATGGAGGCAAACTTTTCTACTGCCAAGTTGAACACCCCAGGAGCAGGGTAACTTAATCCATCGTTTGTACCAAAGAAACAGTGTCTTGATGTCTCCGGGAGAGAAATGCATCTCACACAATCAGTAGACGCCTGCTATTGGTGTGTCAACTGGAACAAATTTTCTCCTCTTGAAAATTACACGAACCCATTTTTGTGTATCAGGCTTATCCAAATGAAACCTTCTCTATCAATTGAATCAACGAACTACCATAAATGAGTTCCAGAACCATGAGGTTTAGTCTCCAAGAAACGATACTGCATCACAGTTTATTTGACGAAATGATCTTAATTATTCTGATCCACTTCAGCTTCAGTGTTCTACTTACTACCTGGAGACCTTTGGCAACCTCTGATGTGATTACTCAGTTCTAATGAAACACCACTATCCTCGACTTTCCGAAAGCGGTCAGTTCACATCTGTGGAGATGAAACAAATGCAAGAAAGTGTACTGAGAACATGAAGTTGAATCACTGTACCGGTAGTTCCCTATCAGACCAATGACAACCTACTAGTTGACTGTATTTTCGGAAAAACGGAGATATGCTCCGTTCTCAAATCACCTCACATCTACGCAATCTAATAATCCTAAACCAGAAAATCAACCGAATAGAAACGCGAGCATTTGGGGATGATCATACAGTTCAGTACACCGTCTCCATACTTTTAGGTTCAGGTCATTCTTTATCGGGATTACTCAAACAAATTGCAGTCCATAACATTCTAATGTTGCCAAACATGATGGTTGTCAACCTGTTATTACACAGAACCTTCTGACTGTCATTAGTAAACTGCATCCAAGAAAGCCATTCCGAAATCAATAAATTCGCTGTTTTTTTCACATTTCAGTCAACATCAGGTTAACTTTTTAAAGATTTTCAATTTTGTCCAGTTCTCAAATGAATTGAACCGTAGCAGCTGATGATTATAAGAGCTTGCGCATGATTAGAATGAATACCTGGGATTATGTTTAAAAGTGTGCATTTTAAAAGTGAATTCTACCATATTTAGGTGACTGAATTCTAAACTTAGTTTCCACACCTGAATGCTGATTGTAATTACTGGATATCCGGAAAATACTGGTTGTTTGTTATAAAATACTAACTTGTCCAAAATTAATCGTTATACTTGTGACCGAAAGCATGTCTATACAAAGTTAAATTGAAGCAGAGCAATTAACAATAGTCCGGAGTCTATTGCACATAGATGATACTGCGTCCAGTTAGGTTTTCACTGATAATCAAGACCAAACTGAGCTGTGAATAGAAAAACCGGTTGAACTGTTTAGATACGTTTATCTTCGAAGTAACCATCTCTGTGATTCGGGCATAAAACATTTTCAGAAACATTTTCAAAAGTCAGTCACAGAAACTTTGAGAAAATAAAGTTGTGAATCGAAAGAAACGACTTGATGCGTCAGTGAACGATGGATCAGTTTTTGCCTTGACTTACGAAAACTCCGAAACATAGAAAAGGATTCACATGGCGACATCTCGGGAATAATATACTCCTCTAGACAGGGTTCTAGAACACCTCTTCCCATTCAAACACTTGTACGGGATTCTCTTGTGAGTCAACGATTGTGTCACACTGTAGGTTCACCATAAAGTGACATTTACGAATGGCTAGCATAGCAGAGAACGCTCTCGCAGGTAAGACTGTTGTCCTTCCGTGCGCTTATGTGCGTGACATCCAGCGAGAACTAACTTTGTCATTTCTCTTTCCAAATTCTCGAACCTATAGTGGCGCAATATACGTAACTTGTTCTGGTGGAGCGTGGACTGTGTGAACGTTCTGGATGCAGTTAATGGTTAAATGTTAATGGCCAAACTTGACAAGGCACAGCACCAGTTTCGTGGTTATTATTACTCGTCAAGTATGTCAAAACAGTGAATTTCGATCACATATCCTATTGTAGAAAGGACAGATACTGAGATTTGTGGTTAACTGAAGGAATTAGCTGTTCATGTTCCTCAAATGGCACCATAGTTAGCGTTCAAATTAGGGTTGAAAACCCACTCTTGAAGACAATGATACAAAGACAACATCGAGAGTATTGCCGTTGTGGACCTGGACGAAGTTTTGGAAAAAAACACATAAGTGCTTTAGTCTACCGAAAGGGGATAGCCGGAAGGTAAGGTTTTGTCGTACAAAATCAATAATGTGTAATAAAATATCGAAAGGCCACAAAGAGATGAGGCCGTAGCAGATGCAAATCTTCAGTCCGAAGTGGACTGTTTTCATCAGTACTAACGGGATGACAACGAGATATAACCTATTCCCAGACAGATTCTACTTGTCATGAGCGGACAAGAAGTTGTAAACCGAAAAATAGTCAGTTCGATCCCCAACCTGAGGAGTGCAAAATAGAAGGAAACCAGTAGTGGAATTTCGGTCTGAGAATGAGGATCGAAAAACACTGTTGGGAAAAGCACTTTTTCCCAAAAACTCTCTATATTTCCCAAGGGAAATAGATGCTTCTATTTTGAGAACTCGAATGCCCGCCATCATTCTGGAAGATTCGAGTTCGCGCGCTTGCTTCTGATTGGTCCGTTCAGTGTCCTAGGACCAACGCCACTGAAAACCTATAAATGCAGCCGTTTTAAGCCACTGTTTTGCCTTCGGGCTGAGCAGCAAATAAAGCTCGTTTGAAGACCGTTTTTTTCTTTTTTGTTGGGGGGAGGGTTCTAAGTTGCGAGATTTGGGTCCGAGTACTTGCGTTCTGATTATTCGTGTCGTTTGCATTATCGTTGCGCTTCGTTCGTGATCGAGATACTGCTCGCGGTCTTCCTGTCCGTTCTTGCCTTCCTCTGTCAGGGAGTCGTAACAAACATCATGAATTAAGTAGTTATTTTTTAGAAAATGTATGTAGTGTAACAAGATTCTATAACGTTTTCGTCCACTTTCCGCCATCTTGTGGTAAATCTCTGTCAGGATATTTAGTCAGGACCATTTCGCAGAGTGTACATACTTAGGAATAAGTTCGGTACATATATTAGGTTTCGGGACCAGCCTCCGCAATTGTGTCCATCGGAGCTGTCTTGGTTTTCCGATATTTCCTCCACACAGTGAACCTAAACTTATTCTTTGATGCAAAGTGGCTACAGTTTTTCCATACACGTAACGTTTGTTTGTTTGCTGGTAAAAACCTACAAGTTGAATCGCCAACCATATCTGTCCTGAAACTTTCTATGGTTAATTTCAGATGCTATGGCTATGGACACTGTTTTCAGTCGGTAATTTCTTGCAGAAGCATTAGTCTAGAACCTACCTGTACAGTTTATTGCTGACATCTCTGATGGCTTATCATAACAGGTTCCTGCAGTTCCTCGTGGTTCCACCATAGTTAATCGATAACCGTACTCATAAGCTAAACCTTATCTAAGCCAATACAGTTCAATTATGACATGAGGATTTTCCACCTTGACACAACTCTTTAGTTTGGTACTATCACTCAGATATCAAGAACGCGTGATTCCTCATACTGTTAACGGCTGGTTAGAACTAACGCCAACAAAATTTTTTAGACTTCTTGAAACGTTAATGTCACGGACTATACACCACCCAGTTTATGATTTTTAGTTCTTGTTGCCTACAAACAAAGCATCTGTCGAATCCAACGGTGATTTAATAAAGCTCTCGAATATCAAAATCAACGTGTGATCACAAACAAGGTCCAATCAAACGAGTACGACTTGCTAGCAGTCAGGCTGACCTGAAGCCCCTGTTAATGCATCTGTTGTGTCCGCAATAGACGCCTGGCCAACAAGTTGGTTTGTTGCGCAAACTTCCGTATAGGTCATGTCAAAAACTAAAACACAAACGTGCACACTCATTTGCACGACGGACATGCACTCACATACATCGGGTGACAGTACGTGGTCATTCGCCTTGGTGCAAGTTCTCACACATCATGTACACACTGTTTCGATAGTCTCTTCTTGTCCGTCGTGTTCGGGGCTTGTCCTTTTGCTCCTGAATGTCCCATGTGGGTAATACACTACTTGTGAGTAGTATACTACTCACAACGAAACTGCCTGTTATACAACACATCCAAGTAGCGCTTCATCTTAAGTTCACAGTAAAGTGCGGTACTGTCTTCATTTTACTCAGTCTAATGCATTCTACGTCCGGACTTGCAACAGTCTGTTGTATCTGTAGCCGAGCCCCATCCACTACATGCCTTACGGACAATAACAACGGTAGTGAGAACAAATGACTCAGTAGAAGGGCACAGTATATTGTCGCATTTACAAGCAGTCAGGTCATTTTGAAGTACATGGATGAGTGAGCCGTTGGTCGTTGAAGCCACGACCAATCAGAACACACTTCGAGCCTTGGCACGGGTGTGGGGCACAGGCGGCCTTGATGCGAACACAACATGGTCACATTACAGTTGTGCACTCTGACGAGTGTGGGCTGATCGAAGTTTGCTGGACGACTTACCTGAGTAAGCTGACTTGTTGAGGTGACCACATTTCGAAGTGTTCGTCTGCAGCTTATACTGTACAGGTAAGCTATGGTCATCCCAATAGTCATTCGAGACAAGGTCAACTCATGAGAGCGCCAACATTGCTCGCGATTTTGCTCCAACACTGTTATTGGGCTAGTCGAGATGGCTAACCAGTCCCCTCTACCACTAGGACATGACCTCTCTCGACAGCAAAGGCGTTCGTGTGTTCCGTGGAGCGCAGTAAACAGCCCAATTGTCCCATTTTTTCATCTGATGTGGACCACGATCGACAGCAGTTAGCTGATAGGGATTATGTGAACAACGGTTGGACTTTGTGGGATGGATAACCAACAAGCAACACATAATACAAAATGACGAAGTAAAACCATCCCATCTTCAAAGAGCTTTCTATGAAAATCTTTTACAACGATCAATACATATTGAAAAGCTGCATTTAGGAACAAGAGTTTCCAACTTAGGGAAAGGTCCATTAGAAGCTAAAGGTTTTCTGCAGTAATTATGTGATGCTGTGCTTGTCATATCACTTCAATTCTTGTCGTACCGCTCATCAACGGTACTGTGAGGCCATAATGCAAACATTTATGACAAGCCCATCAGATCACAGTTCCGTCATGTCGACACGTTGCAACCCGCTGTCAGCAACTGTTATTTCTGGTTACAAGTTGATATTGAATCTGTCCACTGTAAGCGTGGGAATATTCGTAGTGTTTGGCCACACACACAATTCTCCAAACAGACAAAAATTCCTTAAGTTATCATGGTTTTGTCTACTCTGACGCATTATTTTCGTCGTGAGTCGAACTGAAAGCGTTGGGCCACCTATGATCTCCGATGTCGACCTCAGGGATGTCTTTCCTAAGAGATACCCAAACTCAGCATTGCTTCATAAGTATAAAAACAGTGTCTGACCTGAAGCAAGAAATTAAACATAACTGATGGGCACTGCGAACGCTTTTTATGATCAAAGGATACCGAATTATCATGAAGTTTTTTACTTGAGTTAGCCGCTCTTAGATTGAAAATTTGAGGTGGGTCACCGTTAACCTCATATTATGCAAATTATTCCATCATACCAAAACTTATCACGAGTGTGACTTTCATTTTAATTCTAGGCTTGTCATGTCAACAGTACCATGTTAGCACGATGTTCTTCACCTCAATGCCGTTTTTGAAAATTACAACTGGTCGCAACTAGGTGGACCAAGGCTATTTTTAAATCGGATTATGTCAACTCACAACTTAGCTCCTGTTCTCAATATTCTATGGGAGTTGCCTTTGTAGGAGATGCATGTGCCACTCAGTGGAAATTGTCTGGAGAATATCTAGTCATTCAGCTGTATTGCATCAGTGTTACCTCATGCGGGGTCCTTGATATAGTTTCCTCCTTTCTGACCGAAATCGGAGACCACTCTTTTGACCTCTAACCTAACAACCTAAACTCTAACCTAACAGTAAGTATGATCACACCATCGTATATGACGACTTCGTCTCAACAGTATTTGAATTGTGTCCACTGTGCTTGACAATCATCCTTATTTTTAGTACACATGGTTCACTTTAATACGTAGGTAGGTGGTCACTCGAAAATTTTGTTCCGTAAACAGTTTTTACACCATTTGTTTCAGAATGTAGAGGCTGCAGGTATGATGTCTTCACTGTCGCACCGAAGACACTGAATGGCGGATGTAAATGAAACCTGTTGTCATCGAAAAGCAGTGTGATAATTCCCCTTTCAAATGAAAACTATTTGAAGCCACTGTCTGTAGAAGATTCACTTGTGCCTCAGTTTGTGAACAGAAGTTTAACATTGGTGTGTGTTAGCAAAAACGCTATTTACATCGGCAAGAACGGAGAATACCAAATCACTTGATTAGCGAGAAAATGTTAGGCCAAGGTGGTGAGTCTCAGCCTTGTGGTCAACAGTTGGTGAAACCGTATCGTGTACGGCCGCCTTTTATGACCTTGTAGAAACAGTGTTTCCTGGTTGACATTTACTAACCAAAACGTTCAGCTTCATGGTATTCTTAATCAGTTACACACACAACAACGAGTACGATCGCGACCATTTCCAACTGCTGTGGTACCGAACGCCTTAACATCCGTTGAAAGCACAGTAGGCTTCCTCAACCTGTTCGGCCAGGTTCATATAAAAACGAAGTTAAACCCTTAATCCGGAAGTCCTGCTTGTTGAAGGTATTAGAAATGTTATCGCTTGTCCAAACTCCATCTTGTACAGATCAATTGATCAAGGTTAGTGTGGGGTCAGTTGAACTGTTGTTTTTTGCCATAACGCGGAGCCTGTTATGTATGGTTCTATGGCTTGTCTAAGGATCGTTGTCGCAGCTCATCCAATTAATGTCCGATAAAACTCACTGACGCATTAAACTTAAAAGGCAATCTGATTAGTTAGACGCACCCTATTTTCTGGATACCGAGTTCGGGGTGAAGATGCAAACATTAATAAGCGGGAACTCGGGACTTTATGCCGTTTTTCTTCCAAAGCAAAACTGTGGTAACCTTGGCTATACTGTATACTAGACAACCACGTACTTGTTTGCAAGCATCATGTGTCTGCCCTCCGGGTTTCCTATTATCCACCGATGAGTTAACCAATGCATGCCAAGTAGCTCAAGAATTTGGACTTAATGTGAGCACTGAAATGGCTTGTACCCGAAACCTACCATACTGCAAGCATATCCGGGAACACAACTGACCGAAGCAAGATGTCTTCTATCCAAAGAGTTAGACCACCCAAGAAAGTCAGTATAATTAATCAACGTAAACCCAGAGGCCTCTCGTAAAGGGGAACGTTGTGGTGAAAATCTATTCGACTCACCGCTTATCCAAATCCGACATAAAAGACACTAAATGTGGATCAGTCCGAAGCCGTTTTAGGTTACGACAGCAGGATTGGACAAACAGTTGCAATATTATATCATTCATTACCGCTGAGGTTTTTGCTCTGTACCAGAACAATCAGATTACATATTGTTGCACATGCAGCTGCTATCAGCTAACGGCAGGCTTCGATTTCATTAATGCTGATGTATCGTTGCTCCATGGATAATTATTTCCTGTAACAATTTGGACGTGTTTCCTCTATTACTTATGCTGGAGGTTTGGATTCGAGTACGACCCGAAGTCCGTAACTTTAGATATTGCACCTTCCTCGCTTACTTGGACTGCTGGCTCTTGGTGGTTGCAAACACACAGCATACAAAAGAGCCACTGGCCTGAATGTTCACCGGTCAAGGAGTATCTTCGGCTTTCCAGAGGTTTCTCAGGCGATGCTGTCGTTATGATTTCACATCCTATGGGTTTCTGGAAATGCTATGTATCCTAGAGATATGTTGGATATAATTCCGTCACCTGGACGATCGCCCCGTTCCTCCTCCATCCGAACACCAGTAGTTCATGGGGCAAATTACTTGTCCAGCTAAATGGTGAATTCTTTCTAAGGCTCGATCTATTTTTAGATCAAGTTGCATCTGGCACCCGCGATAGCCTGGGAAAGAAGAGTGTGGCCCACCAGCACCTTCTTCAGCCTCTGGGAGGGAAGTCTAGCTGGCATCTTCCTAAAAGCTAATTTCTTCAACAACGTGTACAGTTCACGTCTATGAACATTGAAATTAGGGCCAAGTGATATTGTCTGTCAGAACGCTGCACTACACGCCCTATTCACTGTTCAATCTTCAGTATGGTTTCGTGTGAGTTCAGTTGTTTAGCCGTAAAATAAACCATAACTTGATACCACCCGATTGTAGTTGAACTCGTTGAACTAGAAATGAGTAATGAACTGGGATTCATGTCTAGTGCTATAAAATAGGTACAGAAGACCGGGATCTATGGATACAGGATGTTGTATTTCGGATTACAAGCACTTTGATAGATGTCAATAAATAAAGCAGCCCGTTAGACAATGTGCGATGGACAGTTACTAATCGTCCCACATTCTCCTAGTGTTCTGTTCGCGAATGTTTCGTCTGTTGGGCAGATGTCGGGCTGATGACAGAAGAGTAACATGATACAAACGATTGATTGCAGTGGTACTGTACTGACCCGTATATCTGGAATTACAAGGTCGTACGCGCCAATCATGTCATCCATTTATGTGAACTGGATTTTGAATAGTGTTCTCTGGCCGCAACCTTCGTACGTTGGCAGATCCGATAGACTGTTGCATTTGTAATATCTGATTCGTTTGTGATTGTGGCTGTTTCTGGCGCCAGAATATGACATCGTGGGCATACTCTGGTTGCCGACTGCATCAACTCATTCTCGTAGTGGATTTTAACTAATTTTGTGGACATAACAATGCACAGAGAAGATGCCCGTGCGATCAGATTGCTTACAAATCAAGGTGGATAAGGATTCGATCGCATTACGTCGAGAACAATGATGTACTTTTGTGTACAGCAAGCTGCGGAGTGAATGCTTGAAAACGTTGCGACGTTGACGTCAACCAGAATCCACCTTTCAATCTCTTTCTGCATCTTATATATAAATGGGCACGATTAAGTGCGAAGGGTGAACACTGATGGATGGGTAGCCATTGTGATGTTTCAAGTCCAAACTGAGATCCGCTATAATGATATTACCGGAGCTTCAGATAGTCTCAACAATTAAACAGGTATATATATATATTCAGAATAAGGAACACGACTAGCTAGAAGAAGCCTATACACGTTTGTACATTTTACAACGACGACGAAATGAAGCAAATAGGAATTATTCTTTTTAGCAGAAATACGAGCTGTCATAACGCAAACAAACTGTTACAGAAATATAAAGTTGCATATACACAAGCGTATGTTCAAAAAAGTTTTCAGGTAGTTTTTTTCGGTTCTCTCATTCTCATCGTCGTAAGAATAAGCTAGCTGTCACTGAAAAAAGACGGAATGTTTCACAAATCCCCTCACATCCACACAATGTCAGTTTTATATGTCAAACGAGTTTTACTTATAAGTTACACAACCATAAGGCAGTTGTAATTTTGAAACTGTTTACACACAAACACGCGCTGATACAAATAGGCACACACAATGACAGTTGAATTATGTCCGGTGAGATTCCACCAAAATTAAGGCAGTTAATTTTTTATGATGGTTGCTCATTGTTGTTGTTAATGGAATGATTTGCAAATCCTTGGACAGCTAACGCATCTCTCACACCCGAATAAATTCCATCAGTGCAAATGTGCTTAAGCCGAGGTATCTGTTTCACAAGAACATGGAGTACGAACAACCCATATCACCCACCCACCATCTGGGGACTTATATTCAAGTTGGTCTCAAATGGTTCCAGGTATTTGGGGCTAATGTGACATTCCTCATCATTTGGATTGCCTGCACATTGTCTGCAGACTTAGCAGACAATTATTATTCTAACAAGAATGACTGACTGTACGAATTTTGTGTATTGCTTCACAGGAGAATGATAAAAAGCGTGGATATATAATTGAATCAGCATTCAAGTGTAAATACACCAAAGATCAGCACTTCGATAAAGAAAAAACGCGACTGTTTGAGACGCAGCGAACACAAATCACTGATATACTGCGGAAATATGCGGTGTAAACAGCTCGCCCATTCACTCTGTACGGATGTTTCCCAGTTGTTGAAGTATGTCGGCGCAGGTAGAATGAATGACATATCACGAAGTATGGAAACAGTTGCTGAAATTCGTCATCCGGGTGCACTAAAATAATAACCGTGGTTCGCGTTTACCTCATAGCTGATTTCATTATGCTGTGTAAACAGTTTATACAGGTTTTTTCATCAGAAGTGAGCTTTCAGTCATAAACCATAGGCGTTTGTACATTGTCATTTAGCCTGTTTACCTAGCGGTTATATTATGGCTTATTCGAGTAAGGAGAGAGCCTTGCAACAGTAACCGTTTACTGCGGGCCCTGATAGCCCAACTTAGTGACTGCGTGATTCGGATCGATCGATTCGCTCCTACCATTTAATCAGCTGGCAGCTCATGTTTAGATTGATTTAACATCATTTTGCATTCTCAGTAAGTCCACAGGGAAATGTGCGAATTATGGGACGTAAAAGCCGTGCATTTATTGGGTTAACTGTGCACCAGCCAAATGGTACCACTGGTGTGAATTCAGAAGGCGGACGACACAAAGGTTGTTTAATTGGAGAAAAACAAGTACATTACTTAAGCCTTTCAACGGGACTAAGAACAAAAACACTCATTTGCATGCCACACTCGTCCGAGGATGCTCCAATCGCTTTGGGCACCATGTCTCAGTTCCGTCATGTGGCGAAAGTCATTAAATGTCATTATGCCTTCCAACTATCTTTTCCATATCTCTCCTGTATCTATCCCGCGATCGTTTCGATCCAAGCGTCTACTGAATAGTGGTGTGAGTAGTATGGTGCGA